>MU267600.1:140315-212306 GCA_021014935.1 Hygrophoropsis aurantiaca
ATATCGCTTCGACATCGAAACTTGCTTTTTTCTCTACAGCCACGTACCTGGACTGCAAAAAAAAACTGACCACAGGCGTTGGCATTTCAAGCTATTTCAAGATCGCCTATGTCTGGATGTTCTACTTTACCACAGCGTCTCGCTTCGCACGATTCTCTTCCAAGCCGACGAGCGTTTAGCCCCACGATACCCTCGAAGTTGCGTCAAAAACAAGGCCACACGCACCGAAACACAGACAGGTACGTTATACCTCAAACCAAAGGCATAATCCTGCCTTTAAGCGACGTCTAATATTTTTCGTAGCACCTCCAGATCCCATCAAATTCAACGCCGAGCCAGATTTGATTCGAAAGAGTAGGCGAATACCTTGGAAAAGTAACATTTTCAAACTAATGGTCGGCTCAGGATAAGTGCTGGTGAATGGATTCGACTCATCAATCCTGAAGGTGGTGTTTATTTCTATCACAAAGGAAGAGTAAAATCACCGCATACGTGCCGCTTGATATAGTGCTGATATAAATTTAGAATATATGCACACTGGCCGACCTTCAAGATGTATCAATACAGGAGATCATAAACAAGTTTGCTCAGGAAATACAAGGTTGTTTGCAGCTGCAATCTGACTTCGCAAACAATCCCAACATGCTGCTGGTCCTTGATTACGACGAGAAGGGCGGATCAAGTTGCGGATACTACCTCGTTTCTTGTGACAAGGACAGTGAAAGACGAGTATTCTGGGCAGAAGACTTCGAGTTATCGTGCGATATCAAAGGCTGCGATGGTTACACTTGTATGTGTGGGTGATAAGAATGGTATATTTATCCTGATCGAAGGCTAGGTCTAGAAGTCGAGTACTGGTCGGTGGAAAGTTTTCACAAATGTACAGCTCATTTCCTTGATCAAGTTAATTCGCGCTGACTATCACGCAGGAGCATATTGGAGTTTACATTCGCGAAATAGGAAGCACTGGCAATTGTTTCCTCGCCATTGCGAATTGGATCAAGGCGTCATCGATGAACTCAAGGGTATTATATTGCAAACGTCTGGAGGTTTGTTATGTGTACAAATTACAGCAAATTGTGATCCACTGATGCATTCTCTTCAAGAACATGTGACCGCAAAATTCTCAACATCACAGTATAACAAAGAAGACCTTGCGTATATGCTCACGATAATAAATGAACTTGATCGTAACATCCTGTCAGTTGATGATGTCCGCAAAACACTCAACGTTTCATTGCAGCTGGCAATGTCACCACTCACGACTACTCGGCTTGGTTAATTGGTAGGTGGCAAATGCAGACCAATGTAGATATTTTCTGATACGTAGTTCCAAGGCAAATTCATGACCATATGCAGTCGGTATTCTACCTTGCATCTCATCTATTGAATATAATTCCCGTTACAGAGCTCAACGAGTTGCGAACTACCCACGGCCAGGATCGCGATCACAGTTCCTTTGGGCTCGGTTGTGCATCGAGTCCTTATCGTCGTTCGTTCTTCATGTTGGCGTTATCCCCCATCATGTTGGGATCTCCGGATATCTATGCCGCAGAGCTACACTCCTTCCAAGACAACTTCACCCTTGCGAGATGGAGAAAGTTCGTTGACAAAGTGGACATCAGCATAAGAGATTCAAACTTGCTGGTATATATCCCTATGTTGTTACCCCAGAAAGGAGTAAAGCTAAGATGGTATTTGTAGGCCACTGTTCTTCTTGGCACAAACATCGGGTTCTTGGGAATCTCGAGCATCGATGAAGCCACAGTCCCTGGTTCTCGGTCATTGATTCAGATAATCATATACTGCTCAACCATTGGGAGTCTCGGAAGTATCATTATCGGTCTCGTTATCTTCAAACAATATCGAGCGAAAGGCGCGGATTCCCTTGTTACCGCTGTAAGTCGATATTGTCCTTCTCCCTTGCACTTTTTGAATGTCGGACCGCAACAGGTCGCAGTGTTAGAACGTCTGTTCCGAAAATCATACGCCGTAGAAGCCCTGGCCATCATTTGCAGTCTTCCATATGTACTGCTTTTATGGAGGTAGGAACTAATTACTGTCGTCGAATATTGACTGACATGTTGGGGCAGTTTGATTTTCTTTCTTGCAGCCTTCTCCGTCTCGTGCTTTGAATCCACGGACACCGCCACTCGTGTGCCAGTAGCCGTACTCATAGTGACCATCTTCATCGGTGTTTACTGGTGTATGGTTGTGGCGAGCCTTCCGGACAAGATCGACACGCACGATGCTCAAGACGACACTGTCATTGAAGGAGAGAAGGGAGACATGAACGCCCGCAAACCCTCCGTCACCACTTGGGACCGTTATCTTCGAGTGAAATCTCACGCTGTTGAGAGCCATGATGGAGTAGCCTAGGCCAGATATGAAGAATGCCACCATTTCCATATTTTTGTCGTATATGGCTCGCTTATTCTATATTTCAGTGCTCGTGAACAGAGTGCTATCTCTTTCTCTCCAGTGGAGTTGATTGTAAAATCTATTCTTGTGATGAAACTAGGTTCTTAGTTCCCCGTCCTTTGCTCCTCATTCTTTATCTGCTTTCCAATGCCTCGTGGTATATCGGAACTAAACCGTGGCTTTGACAGAGGTTCTGTATACTGATCTAAGAAGACCATACTGCCCCATAACCCAGTCATACGACCAAAACCATCGTCACATTGCCCCTGATTGAATATCATCGCCGCTTTGCCGGACTTTGGAAGGGGCCTAATGGCTCGTATCGCCTAGAATCATCTATTCTTATGCTGCCCGGAGCTTCCTTCACCCCAAGATAGATCGGGGATAAGATAATCGCAGTCCTCGAGGTGAGTTGTTTCCCATTCTTGCTTCAGCTGCCCTATAAATTCGGTGGCTTTCACATGCAATGATGCTTTAGTGTCATTAGATATTCTATATATCCTGGTTGTGAATTGTTCCTCTTGGAATCGATCGATCACCTTCGTCCTTACCAGGATATCCACAGGATTAACTGATCATGTCTTCGACAGAATATAACGGCAAACCTTTGAATGAAATCTTCGGTGAAGAAAAAGGAGGCTGGGAGGGGTAACATTCCATATCTGCGTGCCATCAGGGGTATTGGCTGATCCTCGCTCGTCAGATATATCGAATGGGAGAAATATCCTGAGAAGAAAGCTCTTGCTCGAGAGATTCTTAAAACTCATCAGTTTACTGAGATTCCTGGTCAGAAACAACTTCAAATGATTGCTGACATTGTTTTGATCCTTGTGGTTCCTAGAATTCCAGTTTGTTCCCTTGCCAGACACTAACCCTGTCCTTATCGGCCATCGTTGGAAAGAGTATCACGAAGCTCTTGGTCTCAAGTCTATCGTCGATTTTAGTTGGAAGGTCGTGCAAGAAGAAAAGCCCGACCTCATCCACTTGCTGGATTTCCCTTACAATGGGGAAACGAGGCACGAGCAGCTGATGCAAGGAAAACTCACTGATAATATGTTTCACTTGTAAGCACTGCGACGTTGCATTCGTGTATGTACACAGCTAAGGATAGATATCAGTGTGCGCAACCATGGCGGCGTTCCTGATATCGATGAGGATATCTTTGAACTGGAGATAGGCGGGCTGGTCAATAAGCCGGTTAAGATCTCTTTGAGAGATCTGAAGGACCCGTCTCAATATCCGTAAGTATTTCTACCACCACGCATACGTTCAGGAAAACCATGAAATTTCATATTAGGCAGAGTGAAGTTACAGTCACCCTTCAATGCAGTGGAACACGACGAATTGAACAGATTCGAGAATATCCTGGTGATGGTGACGAGCTCATAAACGCCCCTTGGGGGGAAGGCGCTATGTAATCCTTTATATTCTTTCCTATATGTAAACGAAGCCCTGATATCCCTTCAGCGGGACAGCGGTTTATCGTGGAGTTCCATTAAAGAAGGTTCTCAAAAAGGCCTGTGGCGGAGTTTTGCCAGAATGCCAGCACTTGGAGTTCATTGGCGCAGATACTTACTTCAAGTGAGTCAATATTGTTATCCAAGTTCAAAGAGCATCTAACATATATTGATACAGGAAAGGCGATGTCTTCAATTACGCAGTATCAGTACCCTATCGTAAAGTCCGAGCCAACGAGGAGGTCCTGCTGGCATGGGAGATGAATGGAAAACCGTTGCCTAAGATACATGGAGCTCCTCTCCGCCTTGTTGTCACCGGGTATATCGGCGCCAGGAGTTGTAAATGGGTGTATCGAATAAATGCACTCGCGGAACCTAGTATGGGTCCCGTGCAACAGCAAGAATACCTATACTATACCTCGCAGGTATTTCCTTTTCGTGCAAAAATCTCAGTTTAATTTAACTCGATAACAATACCCTTCGACAATAGATTGGGAAGCAAAATGCTAAGTACTCGAACGGTTTCTCCATCCAGCAGATGCCTGTCTCGTACGTTTACAACCACATTGAATTCTCCTCGCCATTCAATTGCAAATAATTGATATAGGAGTGCCATTATATATCCAGCCGACAAATCTGTCGTAGTGCATGATGGTTTCATTGAACTCCAAGGGTGGGGATATAGCGGCGGAGGTAACTGGGTCCAACGCGTTGAAGTATCTCCTGATGGGTAGGAATCGAATTTACGAGATTATATGTATATGCTAACTCCATACAGTGGTCATGTCTGGTATGCTGTTGCAGAAGAAGACATGACCGAGAAAGTGATTTATTATCAGCTTCCTGAAACGATTTGGGCTCATCATCCCTCATAGCACTATCATGCTTGGCGGTTGTGGAAGATCAAGCTGCCTGTAGACGCAGAGGGCTGGCTTGAATTTTGCGTTCGCACCTGGGATTCCTCCAACAATACCGAGCCTACATTCGTCCGTTCGGCCTGGAAGTACGCAGTCTTCAACATTCCCACTTTGCTTGGCTGAAATTGACCACCTCCGCTCTCATAGCTGGGATTTGCATGTGACCTCGTCGTGTCATCGCATCAAGGTGTACAGTGTCAACAGACAACGGCCCGAAACTGCCAAACGTTTGGAATTGTTTGCTTCCAAAAATCAGGGTATTGAACCACTCTCGAGGCCTTTCGAGTATGCACTCGAAGGCCGGGAAGAATACCTGGCTGTGCGACGAAAGTATCCCAGGGAACCGCTCAACTGAACCGCAAACTTGCAACAGGGCATTGGTGATAGGGGGTAACGATCTTTCTAGTATCGAGCTAACTACTACCTCATTGTTCGATATTATTGTCAAGATATACTACGAGAATTCAACAATACTGCGTACCCCATACCGATGTAGTCTGTTTGTAAACAACATCGCTCGTCTAATAATAATTGTCTACTAAGCGCAATGCATCATCATCCATGTTTCGTTCTCATCATCTGAAACGACCTCCGGCCAATCCTTGAAGCCAATCTTCTCATACAACGCTCGGCCTTTCGGGTTATTATTGGCCACAATCAGTAAGACTGTTTTCCTTCCGTGGCCGTCTGCATCATTCTTTGGGTCGTTGTTGCTCCGAACCCAATCCAGTCCAGCCATTACCAGCGTCGAACCCATTCCCATTCCTCTGTAATCCGGATGTACCCACATGCCAGCGAGGATATATACATTGCAGGACCTGTCCACTCCTGCTTTTTCAAGAATCTCTGACGTTGACGGAAGGAACTCTGAGGGTCCCAGCATCGTCACTGTTCCCACCCATCGGTCACTCCCACCTTCGTCTCGTGCGGATGAAATGAATGTTCGTTTGAAGGGCGAACTCAGTCGTTGAAACCAAATATCTTTGTTGAAGGCCAATTCTCGTTCGTAAGTGGAACCGAAACTCTCTGGGTCGGTTTGGAGAGACAGTAGGCGAAGTGCAGAAAAGCTTTCGATTGTGGCTTCACTAGGAGAATCTCCGCTGATTGCCAAGATTTCGTATGCCAGGCCTGGTGACATCTTTGAAGCAACGGCGTATCACTGTTAATCTGGAAGTGCGAGGGTATTGGTAGGCAAACCATCATGGTTTATGTAAAAGGCGATTTTATATGAGCAGCCTGAGTCTATGACAGCCTATGACTCGATTTTGAGTTTCTGTCACTTGAACTTTTTACAGCTGATCGATTCAATCAAGACCGGTGGAAAAATACAAATTCCGGAAACTGCACTTGGATCAATCCTGCAGAACATACTGGCGAGGAAGGGACGAGGGACTAACATGATTGATCTGAGACTGACTAGTGCTTAGTTACTATATAAGTATATTAGTAGCATGACAACTTCAACTTATAGGGTTGATTATTAGTTGCCACTTCAAATCTACGCAATTGTCTGTCATGAACAAACCAAAAGCGAAAGCAGCACAAACCCATCAGGCTGGTGTTTACAAGTCAGATTCGGTCCGAGTATGTCCTCCAAAAAATTTCATTGAAAGACTATGATCGATCATCGCTAGGATGTTGCAGAATCGTTAGGCATAAGTAGTCTTTCTGAAACCGTCGCCTCATCATTGGCTAGCGATGTCGAATATCGCATACACCAAGTAGTTGAAGTGCGTTTGTTTCTCACTATGCTATCACTGATTGAATTGACCACGCAGGTTTAGGAAGCGTCGCGTTTCATGCGACATGCTCGAAGGACCACAATAACGACATCAGATATTGACCAAGCTTTGCGCGTGCTGAACATTGAGCCGTTATATGGGCACAGCTCGAACAATCCCCCGGCATTCCGTCGTGCGCTCCCTTTCCCTCATCTCGCCAATGTGGGACCAGTATACTTCGTCGAGGATGAAGAGATAGACTTCGATCGTGTATTGCGAGAAGAGAAGATAACTCTGCCGAAAGGGGTCAGCTGGGCTGCACATTGGCTTGCTGTTGAGGGTGTCCAGCCACTTATCCCAGAAAATCCGCCGGCTGTTCCCAAAGACCTAGAACAAGATATCTCAAAGTCACCTCCGCAGACCAATGCTGGCTTCCCTTCGACTTCGCCAAACGACAATCGCCATGCAGTCAAGAAGCAACAACAACATCAACAGCAACTTGTGAAGCAGGTTCTATCTCGGGAGCTGCAATTGTATTACACGCGTCTCACTTCTTCGTTATTACCGCCGTCAACATCTGATGTAGCCAAAAGAACTGCTGCATTGGCGAGTCTCCGGCATGATGCTGGTTTGCAAGCGCTGCTGCCTTATCTCATACGATGGGTAGGAGAAGGCGTAGTCGCTGCATTGAAAGAAGGTGCTCAGAGCGAAAATGATGGCAGGACTTTGGAAGTGCTACTGGATGTCATCAGCTCTGTATTAGAGAATAGTACGCTATTCATTGAGCCCTATGTAGGTTTCTCGCACTTCCTTCGCTTTGCGTGCTAAACTGGCTACAGTTGCATCAAATATTACCTGCGATACTATCCACTCTTTTACATTCAACACTCCCACCATCCCATGCAACCCACCTTCGAACATCAGCTGCTCAAACCCTATCTAGACTCCTTACACAACACTCGACAACATATCCTTCTCTTTCACCCAGGATCATGAAGACACTGCTCGTTGCTCTCATTTCAGCAGACAAGAGTAGGGGCACGCGCGAAGGCGCGATACGAGGGCTCGTAGGTATCGGCAAAGAAGCGGTGCGAAAAGGTTTGGTGGAAGGTGGTGGTGTCAAAGTTGTAGGGAGTGAGTGTATACCGGGAGAGTCAGGTCCTCTAGTATCATCTGTTATGGTCAGTTGTCGCTCGTGTTATGTGGCATGTGCATTATCAATATCAACTAATTCTGCGATTACAGAATGCCCTTCAGGTACTACAGCCTCCTTCAGATATGCCCGAATCTTTGGACCCTTCGGATGCTGCGGACGCCGCGACTATTGATCAGCTTCGTGATGCCCTTGGAGAATTCTTCGCAGAAAGACTTTATGGTGACAAAGACTGGGCATTGGGTATTCTTGGTAGTATCTCCCGCTGATCGTTGCATTTTTAAGAAGCTTTATGTGCCAGGCCAATGGGATGACCATTATCTCACAATGTCCTATGCCCCTCGTGTAATTGAACTGCATACCATCCAACAAAAGTCCCCATCCCGTTCCGAACACCGACAGCACTCGATCATGGCACGGTTAGTACGGTACTAACACCCTGATCCTCGGTCGAGTTTGCCAGCTAGACCCTCGGATTGTTTGGAGAGTGTTTAATTAATGAAAACCACCATTCAGCAGCCTTCAGCTTCGGAAAGGCTCCATCGCACCTGCTTCCCAAATTTTGCCAATTTCCGAAGACACCATGAATGAGTGGGTTCGCAGGTCGGCGATCCTGATAATCTGGGCTCATCTCGGTGCCATGACGGATTCGTCGGGCATAGTTGTGATCGATGGTGTTGTTTGACATCCTCGTTTAGTAAGCTGTTCATTTGGCAACATGGTGTGTACTACGTACTTTTTATTCGATGTTCAAGGCTTCGATAGGTATGATCAAACTATAATATCTCAGTGTCATTGGTTAATGCGAAATCCCACCTCCTCAGAGCAATCGAATATAAGCAATCCCCTCTGTACTTTGGGCCTACTAAATTCCTCTTCTCCATACAGGATACCACTGCCATGCATCTGTTTTCGATAATCTTTTCAAATGGATGCAGGCGCACTGATTTCCGGTGGTAAGGGTTGTCAATCATTTGTCTGCAGCGTTTCCTCATTCAGACAAAACATGCAGGTGTTTCAAATATACAGAACGCTGTAATTCAATGATGGCATCCAATCGCTACCAGTGTTTTTCATCTACAGTGTATCGTGACATAATTCTCGTAGTAAATTTCTGCTCTAATTCTATGATCCAACCATCCTGAATAGACAAAGACAACTCGTGAAGATCCCCATTTATCCTTGGGTACGATTTTCTGACATTCGCTTGTCGAGAGCATCGTTAATATATGATATATGTGCCCTCGTCCCGGGTACAGGATTCAGATGCTGCAGAAGGAGGTGTGTACGGTCAAATGACGCAGATTTACAGGTAAATCGATCGAGTTCGTCAACCATTCCAAGGCCAAGCATCAGCACAAGCGTCAGCAAGTTGCTCGAGCAGCGGATCAACACTGCGCAAAAATGCAACGACGAAATCCCTTAAGTTTTTTGAGAGGGACATCTATCTCCTGTTCGAGCGATTTGCGAGCGCGACGGCTGCTTTTGAGATTGGGGTAATCGGGGCCTTTTCTTTGAAGACTAGCACCAAAAGAAGCACGTTATCTGTATACTTCCAGGTACTACTTACCAGTACAGTCCGAGTAAAATATTTACCTTCACTCGAGGCCTCATAGTAAGTGCACAAATGTTCATTGGCCTATAAGCCCGATCGGTTAGCCTTTTTATTAGATCACTGACAATATAAGTGTCTGCTGGCCATGCGTAGACTTGATCTCGCCGTTTGTGAGCATAAGGAGCTGCATCTAAACAAGAAGTTGTGAGGTACCTCATGCATGAATGCCTCCCGATCATTATGATTTCCGGTTTGACCATCGTAGGGAGTTTCGATGTCAAGAGTTGAGCTAGCTACCACGCGAGTTTTGAACTTACAACCTCAAGTAAGAAGCGCTCAATGATATTAAAATATTTTAATACCTTGAAGTTTTCAAATTCTTCAGGGGTTATCTTGATCTCTTTCCTGAATGCTTCGTAATTATGCACAACGCGCGGAAATTTCGCCGGGCTTTGAATACCAGCAAGCTGTCGTGGCAGTGAGACATGAAGATCATGACTCGGAACTGAACGAAAATTAGACAGCACTATCAAAATAATGAGATATTAGCGTCGGGTACTAAGTAGTAGGAGAATGGAACTAACAGCTTGTACGACTCATGGTGTTCATCGTCCTGTGGAAGTTGGAGATAGAGATTCACAATATCCAGTTTTTTGATTTTTGGACGATCAGATAACTGGTACCCTGAACCCGACATACAGTGAGGCGAGTCAGTGTAGCCGCCGGCGGAAACATAATTGTGATCGCAGATAATAGCTTAATACCGAGGGATCTTGGAGCTATTGTTATTAGAACGAAGCCTGCTTCCTGAACTTGGTGGAGGCTTCGAGGGAGATAGCTTAGCGTTTTGGCATTCCAAGTAGCCTTGTACCATACTACTGAGATTCAAGTTCGGACGCAGTCATCCAAGTACCGCTCGACTATTGTTTAATTTAAAAAGTTATTGATCGATATATGGGAGCTCTGCGATTGTACTCACCTTACAGAATCATAATATGCCGTGTCGGCTTGATTAGCCTCCCGTAGACAGACCAATGTTCGAAGGAAGACAAGTCGTGGCTTATGGGAACGCTGTATCTTTGAGATCAAGCGGAATTTCCATATGTACATATCCTTTGATCCAGGAAAACTCAGGTGTGGCGTGTCCCTCCAACATAATCATATCACTCCTGAAAAATGAAGGGTTCGTTATTCATAGAAATTAGAATGATCACGATCATGCATGCAGGAACCGACTTTTGGTGCATAGTATAAGTATATCCGACTCTTGAAAGGATGGAGACCGATTTGCCGTGCTGATCTTAATGATGATGGATTGTGCACACGTAAGTTAAGTATGGAGTATAAAAACTTTGTCTGACAAAGGAAGATTTCAAAATAACGCATCCAAATTAAACATATAAGCAGCACCTTCGCCTCTCTTAGAAAACCTGAGTTCTCATTGTTTGTGATATAGATCATAATCCTCAATCTACGGTTACATATTGAGTGATCCAATTCCATCACACGTTCCTATGATCCATGATCCACATGTATCTACATACACGACGAACGCAATCAGCAAGGCATCCGGGAACTGCACTATGATCGTTTAGATGACTACAGACCTTGCAGGGCACATCGCCTAACATACCGGGGCTGCACTCCATCAATCTCACCTCCACTCATCGATCCTTCCCATTTACGATTTTTAGTGATCTTTTTTGCAAACAAGAAATGAATTGTGAATACTAACGCTGAAGGTCATATGCGTTGCTTACTTGGAATATCTTTCAACCAAAGAACAACCAGCATACAGAACCCATGAGATTAGAAATGGATGGGAAGTAGCATCTGTTATGGTCGTCAACAAAGTCCCTTCCAAACTGAGCTCTGCCGCTTCTCATCAAGTTTGCAACGGATGATCTGAGACAAGCAATCTACAAACCCATTAGAATTTTTCACGATCTTCGCATGGACGCCTGGACAGTTGTGATGATGATGATGATGTATGCCGGGTTATGACCCATACGACAACAGATTAGTACCCGTTAGTTCTATTCTATAAAGTGTTAGGAAAGATACGCGTATAGATATCTGTGTTCCAGAACCGTTTATATACCCATTAAACCATGTACAGCCCACTCGTAGGCCCCTAAAAAGACCGCTCCGCCCGCTGATATCCATAAAGTGCGGGGGACAACACCTGCGAACAGCGCACTCATTCCCTCCGCCACATAAATCTGTCGCAGCCTGGATAACAAGCTTGGGATCTGTTGCTTTGACGGGTCCTAAGATACAATGTCAATATTTGGGACACAATGACGATATGGATTTACGGACTCGAAGATCAAGCATGACTCGAGTCTTCAGGACATCGAGAGGAGTGGTTATTGCAGCAGCAGTGCCACCTGCTATGCTGCCGCAGATGGCGGCTTCGTGGGCATAGAGCGGTTTCCGCTCCAGATGATGCGAGAGACGTAGTTTCAGAAGCTCATAGAATGGGAATTGCAGAGATGTAAAGGGTATCTTTACGTGCACAAAAGGTAAAAATCGATTTTCAAGAGGAAGATTAAAAACTCCAACCTCTCGCATGATAGTCGATAAAAATCCACGATAAAATCCCCGCCAACCTTCGTTCTGGAGAACAAGTCTAGCGGCAGAAAACGAGGAAGAGGCCAATGGTCCATACGTTGAGGTTTGGGTACGCGTTTTGATAACTTCTGTTGGTACTCTTATCAAGCAAGCCGCCTGCAGATAACTTATCAGAAAATCTCAAGAATGTGGAAATGATATTCGTACGACTTCTGCAATAGATGCAGACATCATGTGATTAACGGGAGCAAGTTGACCATGAAGCGGAAGTGTTTGTTTCATGGACTCATAGGTGGAAAAGAATACTGCGGCTACAATATATTATAGTCAGCATCAATGGTAGTCGCGGAACTGACGTTCGCACCTCCAGGAGCACTGCCTACTACTACACTCCCGACACCTTTATAGATTCCTCGAAACCCTCCAGCTTTAGAGAATCCTTGTGCTGATTGCAGACGCGTCTTTACTGTGTCGATCGGGAAGAAGAGGAGATCAACTGCTGTTCCAGCTAACCCGCCAGCCTATACTTTGGGTGAGTCAATTTCACAGAGGTTTTTTCATGGGTTATAAGAAAAGATCATACAGCGAGAGATTGAAAAAATGTGGGTATCTGTTGTGCTGCCATCCCGCTGCACTCCCTCTCAGTAGCTGTAGTACAACCTGTTAGGAACTTAAGTACGGGAGCAATGGGCAAAACTCTACAACCGGTGCTCAATATAGAAATTCGGCCCAAATAAATTAACGATTATCTTGTGAAAATATGATCGACCTAATTTGCTCTGCCAGAAGGCCTGAAGTCACTCTGATTCCATCCGAATCAAAAACCAGCATTTTATTCGGTCAGAGCCAACTTTAACCCAAGTCATTGCGTGCTCCAGTGTATAATGGATGATGCCTTGGAGAAACCCAGACCTCAGGCAAACTTTCCGCCCAAACGGAATCCCGATGATGATGACGATCAATCTTCAGACGATGATGATTTACCAGATTGGACCAAGTTGTCGTATGTATCATTGCGCTGTTACCGAGTATGCGTTAATTGACAGGATGTACAGTATTGGAGCTGCGCGTCCTATCATACCTAAGCGCGGAGAAAAAGACTTTGAACCTGCCCCTGGTGGAGGATCGGGATTTCAGCTTCATGTGCTAGATCGAGCGAGGTCTGCGATGTTTGCTGCTCTTCAAGGCTCCCGAAATATCTCGAGGCAGGAACTTTCCTCGGTTGTCACTCTGATATTTCCTCTCTGACGCTGTTTCCAGCAAGTCGATCAGCTACGCCATCTGGCAAACAGATATTTCACGCGCATATGTCACAACAGCTCGGGGCATACACTTCACTGCAATGGGTCATTCCACTACACGGTCCCTTCCCGGAGATAATGAGAAATCCAAACAATATAAGAGACTCGAGCTGCTCCCCGAGGAAGCTCTGTACCTCATCGAAAGAGGTGCTATGTTGTGTTGGAAGCAGACACAAACCGATGTATCCTTCATAGAGGACGTCCAAGGCGCACCCATGACCGTCCAGCAAGCATTTTCCGAAATGATTGGCAAAGAGAATCTCACTTTAGAGAAATATCAGGTTTTTGCGTATCTACGCAGACTTGGCTACGTCGTAACTCGAGCTGAACCTCCCACACCAAGCTATCCCATACCCGCCCCGCGCATTACAAAGCATATTAAAAGATCAATCTTTCAGCAGATATCTTGCTTACTTTGGTGCACTGTGTCTAGAGTCTCTCGATCGTGGGGAGCTGCATTTGACTGGTGGCATCCCATTCAATTAGGTGGATGGTCCTGCCATAATATAACGCATGGTACGAGACATGCACGTTACTTTTCCCGTTCAGCCTCCTTAATATGCTTTGTCCAGCTGCCGTTTTTAAGTTACTCCGGTTCATTCCCTCTGGTCATTCCGTTATCCTTCGCCCACCTCCGTTCACGTCAGATTCAGCCACTCCAGTTTCGCCGTATAAAATATTCTATAATCTCTACAAACCATCAACGCCCTTCAAAAAATCTGCTCCCCCTTCTCCCGATTTCTCCATTGTTGTCATAGAGTATGTTCATCCTCTTATTCCCTTCAACACTTATTTTATATCCTGTAGTGCCCGCACGACCACCCTGCCGCTGCTCCATGAATTGACGGGTCTTTTCGATGTCCTACCGGAGATACCACCACCATTACCTCGCAAAAGAACTATCCCTCCATCACAAGCTCAGGCAAATTCATCGAAGGCCGCGGCGGTATCAAACCCGCAGATTCAATCCCTCCTTCACCGGCTTTTCCCCTGGCTCTCACCCAAGCTTCCGGATCATCAGCCGCTCAGACCGAATCCTTTTGCTGCGTTGAAAGCTGGCAAAAAGAGCGTCATCATTGCTGCAGTCGACACAGGGAATATCAGTTTCTTCCGGTTCAGCCAAGGCACTTTCAATGAGTGGCCTATGCTATGACAGGACCGTCTTCGCAGCTAACTTATTGATAAACCTACATTGCGCTTGTTTATCGTCGCCAAAACACAACTGTACATTTCCACCACAATCGGAGCAACATGTTACAAGAGGGTAACTAATTTCAGCTAAAGTAGCGATCAGCCGCTCCAAACAGCCTGCGGCGTGGTCATCAGTATTGCTAAAACAGCCAAACTGATGAGTGGAACTTACAGGACCGGGTTGCGTGTAGTTGGCCGGCTGCAATAAAACTGGTCAACAATAATCGTAACCGCAAACAACAGATAATTACGATAGGATAGTATATATCTGTGTCATGGACGGTATTTAAGATATGATCCTCTCAGTTTGACTTGAGTGCTCACCAATAAGGATTCCGGGTTCGTAGCCAGTGTACACGCCAGGAATGGCGACCAATGGTCCAGGGTTTCCGCTTCCACCCCCTTGGATATTGACTTGCGCACAAGAAATATAGAATTGGGCGCCGCCGAAGGTAGACGCCACCTGGGTTCGGTTTCTTGTAAGTATACATACATCTCACCAGGGAAAGGTGGACTTGCATGAAGAGCGATGTCCTCGGCGCGAATGAAGTATTCACCATCAGGAATATCTGAGGGAATAGTAAATGTGACCTGGCTCATGCCTACATGGTATGGGTTTTTATCTCTTCTGTTTATGATCATATTCGCTCTGACTCACCAATAGAAGGCCAGGAAATGGAGGTGCCACCATCTGTGACTGCAGTCACCTCGTGAACCTTGAACCAGACTGTGCCAGAGCCATCCCAGTCGGAGATGTTGGTGCCAGAAGGCGCCTTAGCCATGTAAACTAAGGAATATTCAGCCGGTAATGAAGACGAACGGCCTATGTCTCTACGCACTGTTGACCACACCTTGGTGGTAGATAGCAATGTCGAGTGCAAGGCCAACCTACAATGCTGCCAAATCCAATCGCTGTAAAGGTCAGATACATGGATTACGAACGGTCGATCCAGCTGTTACAGTATCCGTCGAAGTTGCAGTGCCTGAGCCAAGTCCACCAACATTGCACCGCAAATCCGTCGAAGTCACGTCCGTCACCTTCAAAGCCGTTTAGCATGTTTCTCCGGACAGCAGGCTATAACGTACTGGGGAGTTATCGTTCGTGTTAACGCGGACATACTCATATTCAGCGGTCGTCACTCCATTCGCGATGAGGGAAGTCCAGCGATCTAATGCCTGTGAATTAGCAGCGGCATAGACTTGTGGTCCGTATCACACTGACAATGAGCTGAGACAATAGGCAGCAGTGCCGAGGCGATTGCAAGGATAATCCCAGTTTTCATTTCTGGTTTCTGGATGGTATGTTGAAATCAGACTCTACTAACCATGTTTCTTTATACCCTGTACGTATTTTTATCTTCGTCTATGTACCTGAAAGTCAGTCACTTTCACGATGGCATGATGAAACATCATCCAGCAGCAATAACTTCGGCAAGAATGTGGTGGCTTGGCGTTGACGCTGCCAACAATCCGGTTTACCCGGATGTATCCCGAAGGCCAAGGGCGGAAATACGTCTGATATACTTTCAGGTATATATTCGATCCGGGCGTCAAAATATGTGTCAAGGCGCGTGCTCTTTTGCATCGCGCTCGAAATCATCGTTCGTAAACGCGAACACGGAAAAACTGGCCATTTTCTCGGCACATGTGCATTAGTTTGAATAGCATCGACCTAATCACGTTGATGTCACAGACCGCAATCGAAACCTACAATTTTCGACGAAATGTTTCGGAATGATATTATTATATTACAAGCTTTTAGGGACCCACATCGTCGGTTTCCACTCAGATATATTGGAAATAAAAATAACTGGACGTTCAGGGGATTGAACCCTGGACTTTATACAGGTTTTACGGAATATCCCGTAATGCATTTCCGAATGCAAAGCATACGCGCTACCACTGCGCTAAACGCCCATATTATTACGGTCGTGACTGGGAACTATATTGCCTTGAAAATTTCTTTCCAAATACACCAGCTAAGTGACAAGTGATTCTGAATATCATGATCAATTGTCACCTCTAGTCACCTTGCTTTTGAATTTAATTACGTGCGATGAGCCTATCCTCCCTTCTTCTAGGCTCAAAGGCCACCGGAAGACTCAAAGCAATCGACACGGATCTGGATGCTCTTTTTGGCTCTCAGTCGCAGGTATGCGCATTGTCACGGTGCAGCCCCCATTCAATGGCAAACTGATCTACCCAGGTTGATGTAAAAGGTCCTACTGACGCTGCCCGACCTGGTGGACCCTCGACAAGCAAAAAGAAACGGAAGCTCGCGACATCCTCGAATCAACTACCGGAGAAGAAAGTCAGAGTTTATCCACCCACTAACCTTCCACCGACATCCCCGGATAAACCAAAGGGCAAACCGCGGAAAGCAAAGGAAAAATCGTACATAGAGGACATAAACGAAGCACATGGTGACAACTCGGATACTCATCCGGACAAACATGAACGCAAAATCTCTCGATCCAATGAAGCCAATGTAGAATCGCAACCCGACTCAGACGCTACTTCTTCAGAGCTTGTTCACGAAAGTTTACGCAAAGACGGCTCGCCTCGCAGCAAACGTCCAAGTGCACATAAAGAAAAGTATACCCCCACCGATGAAACAAACGAACAGCGGAACGCTCGAACCATATTTATCGGCAACTTGTCCTCCGATATTGCTCAAAAACGTGTGCGTATTTTTACTCAATAACCAAGGCTACACTGAAAGCCAATATACTATAGCCTTTTCAAAAGCAGTTGCAACGCCATATTCTGTCGTACATTCCTAATTCCAAGATGGAATCCACTCGGTTTCGTTCTATTGCTTTCCAGAATCCTACAAACAAGCTTCCAGGTGATGAGAGCAATCCTGCGACTGCCAAACTCAATACCCGCAAGCATGATCGAGACCGTGCTTCATCATGGCGCGACTCGAATACAAAAGACGATAGCGTAAAGAATGACGAGAAGAAATTCCTCACTCCCAGTGAAAAAAAGAAGATCGCCTTCATCAACCAAGAGTTCCACGCCAGCGCAGATTCCGTCAATGCATACATGGTGTTCGCCCACGCACCCCCCGTCGCTGCTAGACCAGCAAATCTTCCACCTTTGCCCCCTTCCTTGGATCCATTCGAGGCGGCACGTTTGGCTGTTCTTAGATGTAACGGCACAATGTTTATGGGGCGCACGATTCGCGTAGACATCGCTACAAAATTACCACCCAGCGCTACCGCCACGAACACCGATCGAAGTGGAGTTATCAGCGGGGACCCGAAGCTGACTGTGTTTGTGGGCAATTTGGATTTTGCTAGTAAAGAGGAGGATTTGCGGAGCTTCTTCGAAGGGCTTGTAACTACCGAACGTGGTCCTCCCCCTGTCGACCTACCCAATTCGGATGAAAACCACAGGCTCTGGGTCACTCGAGTAAGAGTGGTTCGTGACAAGGACACACAGCTCGGGAAAGGGTTCGCGTACGTGCAGTTTGCAGTTCGTGCCTATCTCACATGACCGAAGATATGATGCACTAAACTTTATACAAAGGATCGGGCTTGCGTGGACGAGATATTGGCGTTAGAGGAAGGCAAGGTTAAGTTTGCCAAACGCAAATTACGCGTGCAGAGATGCAAAACGTTGCCTGGTACCTCTCTCGAATATAAAGCCGCACCATCTTCAAAGGGTCCCAATAGCATCGCAACGTCCGCCATATCACAGCCAATTACTGTTCCCAAAGGGGATCCCACCTTAGGCACGAAGTTGGCGCACCTGTCGAAAGAGGAGCGAAAACAGGCCAAGTCCTCGGATACCGACCGTCTCGCGAGGAGATTGGCAAAGAAAAAAGCTAGAATGGCTCTTGCTAATAAAGGGGTGACAATCCAGAGCAAAGAACGAGAACGAGTGCGGAAAAGCACATCTGCAAAAAAGGCTCAAGGCCCTCCCAGAAGAGAAAACAAAGGGAGGGTTCGAAGTGAAAAGAGCATTGCCAAGAGAAATTATAAAAAATAGATGTATGCGCGTCACTTTTCACGCTGTCATTGCACTGACTTTTGGATAGCGAGTTAACCTAGCCGCGGTAAAAAAAAAACGATGATACGTCCCGGCTTATAGGTCCTTCAGACCTTCTGCTGCAGGGATCACAGTATTAATATTACAACTTCCGAACCTAGGTTCCTGTGTGGAGTGTGTCCTGCTGTGGAGCAGAAAGAAATGATGATCCTATCGCATAAATCACTCCAACATTGCAAACAAATGCATGCACATACCCGTAAGTTTGAACACTGAGGGAAAACCTCACCTCTCGTCTCTCCAAAATGCGATTGAAATACTAGAGTTTCAAACAATGAAAACGCAGTCACTTGCCTTGGTGAAGTGTCGTCTGTAACTTGTGACATATCTTATCGTTTGCCACGATCAAAAGATAACGGCACAAGCCGAACACGAATCCAAAATTTAATATTGGTGGAGTTCTGTAAATCCAATCCCGAGTATGGATGCTTTTGCCGGAAAAGCTAAGTTACACCCCCAAATACCGAGCAGGACAGGCGCAAAGTACAGCACCACCAGGCGTCAATCGAGGCGTTTCGAATAGTGTCAAATTGGGCGCAATGTCCCAGATGTGTTTCGTTGTAAGGACTCCATTTCTAAACAAAGTTCCACTCGAGCCCAGGATGTGGGTCGGATAAGTAACAGCGATATCGATACGCGGCCGCCCTTGGTGCAAATGAACGAACGTGAAAGATGCACAACTGGGATGAACATCTCTACCCTTGTCCTGCGAAGGCATGTACAGGTTATATGAGCTGTGCAGATAAGCTTACTGTGCATGTAACCTATTGAGTAGGAGGTTGATCGATTGATGGGTAAAAGCTCATGTACGATGGCACAGCTTAGAAATCTGCGTCAACTACGCGATCGTGCGCAAAAACAACAGTCACGGTAGGAGAAGCAAATGAAACCAGCGGTGGAAGAGCAAGGAATTGAACGATCAAGAGTGATTTCAATAAGACGCAAATCTTGCATCGAATAAGAGTGGTAGCCTTTCCGTAGTAGATCTATGTAGCGAAGACCGGCACGAACTCCTTCAAATCGGAATCGAGATTTTGACGTAATTCTTCGGCCTGCGATGGCTGATGGTGGAAGTTTCAGGAGACGTTGGATAAATCGAGCGACTAGTGAGCCAGGTTGTGGAAATTTTAAAAGAAAGGCAAACTTCTGCGTCATAAGATCACCAGCGAAGCCACGAGTGTGAGTAAACCTGACGAACAAGCGTTCAGTGAGGCCGCTGTTTCAATCAACGGATCATGAAGTGAACAATGTGTATGGTTAGCGTTGCAGGGACAAAATCGGACACCCCCGAAGATATGATTGAAGAGATAAGCTTGTGTTGCCATCGGGGGTGATTGGTCTGTTCGAGAGAACAAAGTGCCAATTTTAAACCTGGTGCTCAAGTGAGCATCATCTCAACCATAATAAGCGATCTGCGTACATTTCTGGTGCTACAGTCATCCTATGAAATCGCGGCTTGTTCGGATTACCTTGCCATTTTGTATCACGTTTTATGCAGGGCGCACGTCTGATGAGGTCTGATGGCCTGTCACTAAGCCGGTCAGTAAACTTAGCGATACGGCTTTCGATGTAACTTTTTTTTACTTAATATGAGTCCATAGAGTGACGTGAGCGACGTTTATGCGGCGGGGTGGCAAGTTTAGCTGCGACATATTACCGCGACATAAATAATTACTGAAACCGGGGAAGGATCCTCACAAGTGAGGAGTTTTGCTGTTTGTCTCTATGAAGATCGAGACTGTTAGCAAACTATACTGTTGTTAGTATGGGATCGTGGTTACCGAGCCGTCTGATCCATGCCAAATGGCAAGCATCAGTTGTAAAGAACACACATGAAAACACGTACATGAAAGGACTTGACAGCCAATAATGAAAGGCTGAATGAGCATGGAGAGATGCCGTCCCGTGCTGGATCATTGAAAGAATTCATTTCAGTGGCCAATAGGGCCATCCCCGTTCGGTGCACGAGTTTCCTGAGATGGGTGATGGGTATCGTGTTTCGATAGCTATAAAGGCCTGACTATAAATTGCACATTCCTGCGCAGTTGGCTTAGCGTTCAGTTCTATCTTTCTGTTTCCCTACTGACACGCAGCTATTTCTTGGCTTCAGCTTTTGCGCAACAACCTTGGCTAGCTCAGGTCCGTTGTGATCTTCAGAGCGCTGACTAAGCCACCCCCTTTGCCGACCCTGCCGACCGTCACCTCCTCACATTTTGTGGGCTGTGCCTGGCTTGGAATTATTGGAACGGCTATATCATCTCGTGCTTGCCTTCTCCCTTGACCACAAATCTGTCGTTTCTTGTTTTTATTATACGACTTGCTACGACTTGTGTTGGCGCGCAAGCTACCAACCTCACGACTTATCTATCTTGCAGGTTATCTTAGTTAGCTTGGTCTTGGGTCTGTCGGCTAGTTAAAGGCTCGTCGACGTCATGCTATTTCATCCTGTGAGTGCTTAGTCGCGTTTCATGCCAAAGACACCCATATTTATGTGCTATGCATTAATACAGCTTAGTCTCACCATTCCGCACATTGCTTATGCATGTCTGGGAGGCTTCGTCGTCGTGGTAAGTTGCGTCATTTCATTCAGGACTGCGTGAATCAGCTTATGCGATTTCACAGTTCGGCATGTTCTCGTTGTTTATCCGTGAAAAGGTCAGTAAGGGGAACCGCTATTCTCGGATATTACTCATTCGCACCGCAGCTGTATATCGGCGAGGCATGCTGGGCGTTTCTTTTTGGTGTTATCATAGGTGAGCGCTTTCAGAGTGTTTTACACTCCTCGGAGTTCGGCTGATCATATTTCGCACTTATTAGGACCTTATGGTGCTGGAATATTTGACCCGCGAGGGTGGGGCGGACACAATGAAGAAGTCACAAATCTTATCACGCTTGAGGTCACTCGCGTTGTTCTCGCTATCGGGGTCTTTGCCATCGGTGTCGAACTTCCCAAAGCCTACATGGCTCGCCATTGGAAGAGTCTATTTTTTCTTCTCGTGCCCGTCATGACCTGGGTGAGTACCTCGCGGTCATGATCTTCACATCACGTGTCAGACGCTAAAACGCTAATCACCGCAGGGCTGGTTTGTCTCTGCAGGACTGATTTACGCTTTGATCCCGGGACTCAATTTCTTATCAAGCCTTGCTGTCGCCGCATGTCTGACCCCGACGGACCCGATTCTAGCCGCGGCAGTTGTTGGCGGAAAGTACGCCGATAAGCACGTGCCTGCCCATCTTCGACACCTCTTAGCTGCGGAAAGCGGCTGCAACGATGGCGCAGCTTATCCGTTCCTTTTTATTGCATTATACCTTGTATTGGACTCCACTGCAAGCCGTGCGATAGAAGATTGGTTTTTGCTCTTATGGTTATGTGAGCAATCCCCGCATATATGCATGATTATACCGCTCAATCTGACTTTATTCAGATCAAGTCATCTTCGCAGTCGTGTTTGGATCTGTCATGGGATTCAGCTTCCGGCATCTGATGAAATTTTGTGAGCGCAAGGATCTTATTGATCGTCAATCTTATGTCGCGCAATATCTGTCACTCGCGTTTTTAACCATCGGTATCATGACCATGCTTGGCTCAGATGACCTTCTAGCCGCTTTCTCTTGCGGTGCAGCATTTGCATGGGACGGATTTTTCAACCGACAAACTGAAGAGTCCGTATTCAGCTCCGTCATCGACCTGCTGTTCAACGTTGCTGCCTTCGTCTATGTAGGAGCATGGATGCCATTCCAAAGCTTCAATAACGAAACTTTGACATTGACGGTGTGGAGGCTGGTGGTTATTGCCATCCTGGTATTACTCCTGAAACGACTACCCATTATGATCGCTTTGTACAAGTTCATCCCTGACGTGAAAACCTTGCGAGAGGCCATCTTCAGTGGACACTTCGGACCTATTGGCATCGGTGAGTTTTAGTTCAATCATGCCTTTGCGAATGGTTCTTGATTGCTGTATTGTAAGGTGCGGTCTATATCTCAACTTTGGCTGCCTCGACGCTCCCAAAACCTTCGAACCCACCGGCGAATCAGACAGAATTTCTTGCTGCTACGATCCAACCAATTGTTGCCTTCATGGTACTTTGTAGTGTTGCTATCCATGGCCTCTCGATCCCATCATTCTCCCTAGGACGTCGCGTGCACTCTGTGTCATCACGTACATGGTCGCGACATGCAGTGCCTGATTGGGCATCACAGGCAAGACACGTCAGTCGACCGGAAGATATCGTGATCAATCGCGATTCGGCGATAGAAAGAGGTGAGGGAAGTCTGACAGAGGGAGAGAAATCAGCTCTGGAGAGCAGGCGCGGCAGTTTAGCTACAACCACCGCCACTCCACCATCTCCAGCCGAAGAGGGGGATAACAATGGAGAGGAAGGCAGTGGTGCCTCCTCGACCGCCGATGCTTCTCAAGAAGATAAAGGAGAGGCTAAAGATGACTATCCCCCCGATGGCCTGGAAACAATCGGTGAATGGAAGGAGGGTCCTGATAGGATTATAGAAAGACGTGCTGGCCCAGGCGAAGAGGTCAGTAGCCTGTGCAGTGGGATGTGCACCAAAGTTCTCATCTCTTTCACGTTGCTTTAGGTACAAGTCGAAGTCATTCGCAATGCCTACGAACCAACAAGTCGGCAAATACGGCATAAATTTCAAGCAAAAGAAGGCGCTGCTCTGCATACAGGACGTGTTTATTTGGATCGCCTGCATGAAGCGCCTGAAGAGATGCAACAAGATATAGGCAAGATTGAAGAGCATTTTAGACGGGATGCTCATACAGTCGAGCAGAAAGTGCACGAGATGTTTGCGCCCACACGAAATTCTACAACTGAGAGCACGGGCCGGCCGCTCGATCAAAACGAGGACGACGACGAGGGATGGGCGTCAGACAAGAGCGCTGACGGAGAGGCGGCAGCTGGTTCCTCTGCCGCGTATGACCGCAGGAAACGTTCGCGGTCAAGCGGGAAAATGAAAGGTGCTTCAAAACACATGGGTATCGGATGGGGTAGAAGAGGGCGGCGGCGATCCTCCATGAGCAGCAACGGATCTTTTTCGGCTCACGCTCAGCAACTAATGGAAGAACGCCAACAACCTCCCTCCCCAGAATCGTCTGATACCAAAGAGCGTAGCGACGAGGATGATTCCCGCGGTCGTAAACCGAGCTTGCATCGTGCAGGCTCGAATGTCACTACGCGAAGTTCGGTCAAAAATCGTCGATTAGAATCCCTCAGAACCCTTGATGAGCGCTCCAGAGACGTGTCACCAGCGCGATCTGTGCGGTTCGCGGATGAGGAGTTCCGGGGCGGATCGACCACACCACGAAGTCCACAAAGCGATTCATTCCTACCCAATAGCCCAGTTGATGTGTCAACCGACGAAAATGATTCCACACCCGGCAGAGTCACATTTGATTTACAGAGAGGAAAGCGATGACTGATATCCCCTTCCATTAATGCTTCATATCTTCTCCATGCGCCTCACCAAAATACCCAGGTGGTAATATGTTTTATATTTGGCGCTCACTGAAATATATTT
Organism: Hygrophoropsis aurantiaca; assembly: GCA_021014935.1. Taxonomy (NCBI): domain Eukaryota; kingdom Fungi; phylum Basidiomycota; class Agaricomycetes; order Boletales; family Hygrophoropsidaceae; genus Hygrophoropsis; species Hygrophoropsis aurantiaca. The sequence continues at coordinate 164,200 of MU267600.1, forward strand.
TTTGTTAACGTTCTGCTATATCAGCCGTCTACCCCACATCTGTATCGCATAGTATCGCGTTGAATGCTGTATAACCTTACCGCTTTATGCCATTTCACGTCAATGTAAATTTGATTCCACTTTAAACGAATAAACTGCGAATGAGTGAGAGCCAAAATGACAAAAATGCGCCCAACAAAGTTCGGGCGCCAGTTAACTCAAAGATGTCGAAGAAGGGGGCTATGAGGGCTGCACGAGGCGCTCGATCGGGGTTCGCAATATCAAACGGCAAATGAACGCCGTCGATATGTTCAGAAACCGCACGAAGAGCAGATGTGAAGCCGTCCTCGTGAAAACCGTATCCAAGCCATGCACCTGTGTACAATATGCCACGGCGTCCTTGGATGTTCTTCATCTCTTTCTGTGATCGAAGAGCCTGTGAGGTGTTTAGCCATGGTCCTCCAGGAGAAGATCTAGACTGGGACTCGCCTCTGAATCAAGAATAGGGTGATCATATGAAAAGCGAGCGGTTACTTTACTTTCATCCGGTTCTGTGGGCGGGTTGAGTGTTACCAAAACTGGGCCATATGCATCTTCGGACAGATGCTGCAGATCGTTCATGTTGTCTGTGATATCAATCCAGTTAGTTATCGGCGGTCGTAAGAAGTTGGTGGCGCTTTACAAGTCCTATGAAGACGTCAATGAGACAAGACTAAATAATCACATAAAGTCTGGATTACTTACAGGGCTACTTTGTCGATGTTCATTTTGGGTCTACCCCTTTCATCCTGAATAGAGAAAGTCAGGTAATTCCAGCACGCCCATGCAAGCCTACGTGTTGGCATCAGCTGTAGGAGGACGTAAGCAAAGGGAATAGTGAGGCATTTGTGCAATTTTACTTTGGTATCCGCGTGTAAAACAGCCTCATTTCGATTCCAGGCGAAACGGCGGAGAATGTCATTCTCAATTTCAGTCATACCCTTACCGGCCTTGAGAATTGAGAGGGCAGTATCGGAGTGACAAGCCATGACTACTCTATCATACGTAGTTGTGGCCCCATCCCTGGTTTTTAGGACGACAAACGGGTTGGTTTTCGAGGGATCACCAGTGCTGAGGGATTCAACCGCCGTCGAGAGGTGAAGCCTTCCTTCCGGTAGATTGGAGAGGATAGCCTCAACATAATTTCGACTAGCCCACAATAAGTTAATCGGCGACAGGGGCTCAGAGGTCACACCTCAACCGCACCTTCCACCTTTGATGGTGAGCCATGAAGGCTTTCCAGTAATTTGGAGCAAGTGATGGTTGTTCAAAAATTGGATCTGTTGTAAATTGGTCAGATCCATGCCCACAATCTCTTCTCGCTACTCAGCATCACCAATGTTCGTGCTGGAAAATCCATAGCACATTTGTCAGGCGGTGTGCTCCAGATTGCAGCAGTCATGGGCTAGAATATCAATTATCAGCGTACATAAACAATAAAAAAAGTTTTACATACCAGTAAGTAATTGTCTCGAAATGAGTCGGAATAGCCTTCACGGTGAAGATATTCCCCAATCGAAAGCTCTTCCTCCGGCCATGTACCCATAATCAACGTTCGTGAACATGCATTGAATCTTAAGACATCATATAGCAATCGCCACATATCAGGATCCAAGATACGGGAAGGCTGACAAAATACAGTAAATAAATTGTTTCCAGCCCATTCAAATAGGCCCATGTCTCGCGATACGCTGAATGTCATCTCCGTAGGCAATATGGTGATGTTAGGATAGCGTTTGAGAAATCGGAGGAAGTTGGGGTAAGTACTGGGATTGAAGACAATCTAAGAAAACCTGGGTAAGAATTTTGACACGCATATAACCATGTTTCGTCACTTACAAACCCACTGGAAAACGAAGCTGTCGGATGAATACGTGAGCTGGGCGGAAATTGGCAAACAAACGTACGTATCAACATCTACCCCTTTGTCACATTGTCTTTCCGGAGGTGAGAAATGCACCGTATTTGCATGCCCTCCTGGACGAGAATCAGCTTCGTACAAATGAACCTCATGGTCGCTATGTTCATTTAAAAGCTGGTGCGCGTCAAAATGCAAGCCTCAGATGTTTATTTGCAACATACCCAGGTTGCGGCCAGCCCAGAGACACCAGACCCAATTACCGCAATTTTCATGGTGTCGAATACTGTATGAATGTAGGAGGAAGCAAGTCTTTTTAGGCACGGTTATAGCTTGACCCACTTGTTCCATTATCCTTTGATTTGATTGAGAAGCCGGATCAACGCCGTCGGGCTCGGAGAACGCGTCGCGTCACAGGTGTAATTTATTGTCACGGTCGTGTAATACACGAATCACATCCTCATCGTGGAATAAAAAGGTGGTCATGTGCACGGCACGTTTACTAAGAGGACATCGCTGTTCCAACCCGGAGGATAGAAGTCATGTTTCCCAGTGTGTAAATCACTTCGATTCCAATAAATTCGCTAAGGAGTGATTCTAAATTCTCGTTTTTGAAAAAAATTCATCTAAACACTAACTTCCAAGATGTGTTCTTCGTAATAATTATACATGTGACCGTGCCAGGACCTCAGTAAGTTGGCCATTTTAGTGATCATGTTTGTTATGTTTGAATGGGGGACATCAGTTCATCGAAATTTAGAATAAGCTGAGAGATAGCTGGAGGAGCTTACACCAGAGCGGCGCAGTGAGACATCATTGGTGTCGATGAGGTCGCATAACGAAGTAGCAGCCATAGGGATCCATCTGATTTGCCAGCTTGTGCAAAACTCTTTTTTAGAATTGTTGCGTGAATCAATACAATGAAGAAAGTATATAGAAAAGTACGTGGTGCGGCATGTGCAAAATGTCAGTTATCACTGTATCATCTGGTTACGCTTGCCTGCCCTCTGCCGACCAACCAGGATTGTTGACTTCAATCCCACCAACTCCTCCCTCAAATACGCCATCGACGCTGAGCTTCAAGGTAGGTGAGATGGTGGTTGGTTCCATCGCCCAAAGTGCGACTGCGACAGTGCTGGAAAACTATAAGTATTAGGGTAAAAGCATGGGGCGTGACACTTACTTTGTTCCACTGTAATCCAAAATACCTTGTTGAACGGGGAACTGGTATTGAGGACTATGAAAAGAGCTCAGATTCGTAATACAAAGATGTCAATAGAGCTTTGCGTACCCCAAGTTTGAAACCCGTTTGCCCATCATCCATCCGTTGACATACAATTGTGCACGGTACGGTTGAGAAGTATTGTCGAACAAGAAGGATATTGGCACATCGTAACCCTCGGGAATGTTCAGATCGAAGGTAGTGACAAAGAAACCCACACCGGCGCTTGAGTCTGGCAAGCCCTCGGAGATATCTCGCGCTGCCCAAGCTGAAGTATCAAAGCCTGGGAGATGCCATCCCATGCGTTCTCCGTAAAGACCACCTTCGTTGAGAACCCCGCGTACTTTGTCGAGATAGCTATACGGAGATGTTAGAAGGTTACTTCTTCACTGCGATAAGAAGGCCTACCCGGTATATCCTCCGACTTTACCTTGGACTTTCCATTCACCGAATTCACCAGTATTGAGCATGAAACCGCGGACTCCGCGAGGTGACTTTTCCTCGTCGATCACCGCTTGGAGTGGAGTTGGTGATATGAATCATTTATACACCATTAGAAGCTTACCTCCTGACTCGTTAAGACCCATGTTATCCTGTACTTGATATTAATATGGACCCTAGGCCAAAGGGTAGAAACACACCTGAAGGATCGTGATGATGTTGTCTCCGCCATACTTCAAAGACCCAGGCGGGAAATAAAACTTGTCGTCAGTCTCTTCCAAGATATTTCTGTTGTTTGTCGAACTTCGGACAAATTCGTCAGCATAGGGTCGTATGAAGTCCTGAAGCACAATTTACTTTCCATATGACGTGTTCAAGAACACATCGTTCACCCATACACTAGCCGCAAATGCTGATAATAGGAAATGGTTGACGAATAGCCATTTAAAGCATGTATTAACACTGACCTTCGCCTCCGTTGATGGACAAGTTGACGGACTGTGTGCTCTCAGTCGCATTGAAATGACCACGCCAGAGAACAATGTTTTCGCAGCTGATTCGATCGGAGGGATATCTGAGTCAATTCTACTCAGAATTCATCCATTAATACTCACTATTCGTAATCACATCCATAAAGAACTCTTCCATCTCCGTAATAAGGCTTGAATGGAATGTTCGTCGTGGTGTGGTTCGCGAGGGTCCAGTTGGTATCAGAGAAGCTGCTTTCAATCTCAGGAAGACTGTTTGCATACTTCCAGTTTGTCAAAGTCGGAGGAACTATGATCGAGGCGGTAGAGGCGAGTTGAAGCTCGGCACTGTAACCGCCTTGGGAGGTTAAACTAGTAGCATCAGCAGCGACAGGCACCCCGTTCCAGGTGATTGCATTGATAGTCTCCGGTGCGATTACAGTCAACCTGACAGTGTCGTTCAGATCACCTTGCAGAGCGAGTGTCGAGCCCGTGATGGTTGCATTTCGCACAAGGTATGGACCACCGACAAGGATGGAGGTGTTCGTGCCAAATTGCCAGTAGTTTGCAAACTCTGTCGTCTCACTTGCGGGGATCTCAGGAGACCAGAATGTACCTGCGGTCTCGGTGTCGCTGAACAGAACAAGCTGTTCGCTCGAGTCCCATACGGTGATGAGGCCCTCAATGCCCGAAAGGAAAGTCACAGTGGTAATGCCGTTGACAGAATCAGTGGATACTCCCGCTCCTTGAGCTTGAATGCGGGGAGTTCCTGTCAAAGCTAGAGCTGCTTCATGTTCTTGGGTTGAATCGCCGTATAGGAACAGAACATCCCTGCCACCAATTTGACCAGCATAGAGTACCTGTGCTGTGGAGTACTGAACCTTCGATGATCCGAACGAATAGTCTGTGACAATGACTTTGGACTGTCTTCCACCGAGAGTGATAGCGGATGCAACTCGAGGGATTTGAAGGTTCCCAGCAGATGTGGTGACGTTGAGTTTGAAAGTGAGTGTTTCCCTATAAGCACCTCAGTAATGCAGACCACTTTTTGCCGAACAATTACACTGACATTGAAGTAGAATCATTCTGTCGGGCGATGTAGAAACCAGTGGACGTATCGGGATTCTGCAAGAACGTCACAAATGCAGAGGCGTTGGATACTGTTACAGCACTAGTGCTGCTGTTTCCAATGTAATCTGTTTTGTAGAACTCGGGAGAACTGCGGAGGAAAAGTCCTTCGCGCTTGAGTTCCGGATACTTGACAGTTAGCTCCCTATTCTCTGCGATTGCGCTACCATAATCGTAGGATGCTATACCGGATAAGTTCGACTAATAATACAAGAAACGGAGGAAAGGTAGACTTACTGTATACTCCCGGGAAAGGTAATGCTCCCCATGAAGTCCCACTAGAGAGAGTTTAGCCATCTGATATTTATGAGTGATGTATGCGTACCCATAAAGCATGTAATAATTCATGAGTTTCGCGTTGGAAGCCCAGAGGTTCAGGTTGAAGACATTTTCGAAGTCTGCCCCAGTCAAAACACGACATTGCTCATAACCTATCGCATTCAGTTTAAAATTATGCAAATTCTGACAAAAAGATAATGAGAAATACCTGGTGCTGTCGGACCCCATGCATCAAAAGAACCACCTTGGAACTGATATCGGCAATTAGGTCAGATCTGTGTATAAAAATACTATTCAAACCTCAGGGAAGTACCAAGGTTCACTGGGATCAACACCTGTCGAGCGTTAGGATGTACTTCCATTGAGAAGACAAGATCTGCGCACTCTCATGGTAACTATAGTAGTTGGTGACTACAGGACTCCAGACTGTTGGGTTCGAACAATCAAAGCCTTGAGGGTAAGAGTCCAAGCTATTCGTGAACAATCATAAGGACAACTCCAAGGTTAGCGACGATGTTGTAACACAACTCACCCATACAGGTCGACCGCTCCCTGTCATTATATTAGCAATAAACCACATACAGAGCGAGAAAACATACTGTTCCGTTAACCCAATCTCGACCCTCTCCGGGATCATTAGCAGTCAGAGGAACGACGATGCTCGAATTGTGGAAAACTGCCTCCAGCTCTGCAAAATACTCAGCATGGCTGATTGGTTCTTGAGAATATTCGTTGTCTAATGGGATGGGTCAGTCGGTCGCATAGTAACTTCCAGAGAACATTTAACCTACCGACTTGGACAGCTGAATAAATAAATATCAGCAATTGCATAACCGGAAAACAATGGTAGACAAACCAATGACTGGTCCACCCTGTGTGATCTGATATGGTGCGGTTTCGGTAATGATGCCCTGAATATAGTCCTGCCATGCTGCTTCCCAGTCAGTCGCATTGGTACGAAGTTCGCCGGCGACTTGTGATGTTATCCAGTGGGCAATGCCTCCCGCGGTGGACTCCGCGTTAATATACGGCCCTACATCCATTAGTATAAGGTGGAAGAGTTGTTCGACTGGATCTTACCAGGACGCAGGACAATCCAAATGCCTGTCTGTGTCGCGGCTTCATATAGAGGTTCAAGCGCGCGATAGTCATTGAAGTCTATCACGCCTGGCGAGGGGTTGATCAAAGCCATGTGGGTATAAACGCTGATAGCATTGAACCCAGCGGCTTTGATTTTTTGGAGAATGTCAAGCCAAAGACCGGGAACTGGGAGACGGAATGTATGGAACTCTCCAGAACTAGAGTGCAGCGTTTAAACAGTGGTTTAGGTTGGTTTGACAATTGTTACTCACTGTATGAAGACTCGCTGTCCTTTAATGACCAGACTATAAGAATCCCACATGACGTCAGTCGTGCGTCCATTTCCTGTCAATGTTGTCGCCGTGCTGGCTTCAGAACGAATCGCGGTATCCTTGGTTGAAACCTGCGAAGCTCCAGAGAGAGACAAAGAAGAATCCAAGACGCGGAATGGCTTCACTGGAGAAACGAGAACGCATAACACCGACACAAGTGCGATCAGGATCCATGATGGACCCCGTCTTTTCCGCACCGTAGTACCACCTGAAGGCAGCATGTCTAACTTCGAGTCTGTAGTATAGTCTCGATGGCCAACAAACTTCGCCATTTCAAAAATCTCTTAAGGCGGCTTTATACTGTCTTGGAGCTAGCAGCTTGTAGTGTTCGGCTTACGTCGCGAGCCGTATGACCTTTCCTCGTGACCACACGCGAAGAGGTGGGAGAGGACGGACCGCCAAGAAAGTCAGATCGTGAGACGAACAGACCTTCGACTGCTATCACTGGGGAAAACAGAAAGAGCGTCAGCCATGGATTGGTCAAGGAAAAACATACAGACATTTGAGCTCCTTAATGTTCAAGATTAAGGCGGAAAACGTGCAAACGGGGCGCCGTAGTTCCGAACGTTGAGGTAATTATTCGATGATTAAATAGAATGTGGAGAAATAGCGCTGATGTGACCATCGGCTGGGGGTAAACTTGGGAGCCCACTGGAGCATCGACTTCCGAGTCCTGGGTCATGGTTTATGCATCATGGACGACAAGTTCCAATTTCTGTGCCTCAGACTCTTCGGAAACGTATTCACTTGTACTATTTGGTGGCAGGGCTACTGCACACTGGCACATGTGACGGTATATGTGTACCGTGATTCTACCACCCGACTATTCGAAACATCCCAGTAATTCGTCTGCTGCCACCGGGCTCCCACATTGGGATGTATTTAAATTGTTAGAAGCTACCCGCGACAGTTGGATTTGATCGATAATCGGATTCTTTGAGCCGAGTCTAATGGATTGGCAAAACGTCTCAAAACGTTGGCTCTTGGAGGATGATATGCCGCCATATACTCAACAAGAAGTAACGACTCGACAGCTCTCGTGAATCGTAGGGTTTGTGAGGTAGGTGCAATTTTTCAACCTAATCCACGTGAAGAATTTCTAATTCTAATACAACAGTAATTTGATTGTATACTACAGGCCTGCCTTGCAATGAGGAGAAAAGGCGACAAAGATGTCATGAAGATGAGAATATGCGGGATCAAAGCCGTTGATCAGATAAATGGTGGTGGTGCCAAATAACGCGAAGCCATGGTACACATAAGCTCCGAATGTTAGGTGTCCAGCTGAGATAGGATGTCTACCATCCTGCAGTATAATGGGGCTGTGATGGCTTTGATCAATGAGGGCCAAGATGAAAGTAGTGGTCAATGACGCACCGTGGAACTGTAGCTAGAGTCTTGTGTCCGAATCTGAGACTGCGGTATCGATGAGTATTATCAACAAGATATATTTGAGAATGGTGCCCACCTTCTGAATGTTTTCATCGGGGTATGACTTAGAGGGCATGGGAATTTGCACAGATCTATGCGAAGGATCCGTTACCATGTGAAAAGACACTGATTTCCCTTGCTCTCTATCAGTACCTCGTCCCCGGATTATTTGCCGTGTGTTTAGCCTGGAAACGTGTAAGTTTGAGACGAGACAGCAGTGAATAACGTCTTACGTTGCTAGAAACGATATAGCGTATACTGGGAATAGCTCAGCAGACTTGATCCACTAATCAACCAACTACTCACGTTTACTAAGCACAAAGTAGAAACACATGAATACGAAGTTCTTTGGCATAAAGTTATACTGGTGTAATAGATCATTGTCAGCCAAATATAACACTCTTGGCTGATTCGCTTACGAGGATGAGCGTAGTGAGGCTACAAGCACTGATTGTACCGAGATCCTTCAGCGACATCAGATATTCTCGGAGAATTGTATCAATTACCTGGTCAATACCCCAGTGTTTATCGCATAGAGCGTGAGACTGTTGATGAGAGAATCGGCGCTGATAGCGATTATGAGCGATGATATTTGGGGGGTGATCGAAGTCTTACCTTGACGAACTACTCCGCATCCCTTGGAGATAATAGCACAACGCAGCAGCCATGAACATGTCATTAACTACACCGAGGCCCAAAGAAAGGCTGCCGATGATCTTAAGAGCGTCAATGAGATGAGCCATCCGAAATGATAAGAGTATGTCAACGAACTCGAAGATTGATCAGATCCGTTAGAGATGGAAGGTGAAAGCTATTCGATATCACATTAAAGTCGCACCGCATATAACCCCAAGTTACTGTACCTTTGAATGGTAAACGCTAGATAAATCATTAGCACACAACTAGCAGAGCGAGTTACGGGGTACTCACTAACGGCGAGACCTGCATCAATGATACATGAACGCTGTTCAGTTAGGCGGAGATAATCAATGAATTGTTCCTTACCCATTTGAGCCACAGCTAGGAACAGCTGCAACGCGAAGTGAAAATGCTGCAACGGTTGGTAGGTGAACTCACTCACCAAGAAGCCAGTGAGAATCCAATTTCGATAACTGACTGGAGCTCGATCAGCAATTGAGCATTATATGGAAAACAATATTCCTACATCGCCAAACTCTGATCGAGAAACAGCTGCATCGGGCATCAATGGCGACCTTCCACAAACCAGAACATACGATACATACGCTTTGACAATTGTACCAACAAGTGCCTGTGCGATAGATCGGATTCGTCAGATGTATTCATAGGTTATGGCACGTTGGCACTCACACCAGCGGTCATTTGCGACTACCGCACTACATTGTTAGTCGCCTATGTCACACGAGATGGTTTGAGATCTTACTATCAAGGACCTGGGCGGTGGGGTGAGAATCAATTAAATACAAGATATATTTGGCGCACCAGATGGGTTTGTAATATACTAGCGCGTTGGGATTCGTATAGTTGCTGCAAAATGCTGGTGTAAGAGCGACGCAATCTTTGTTGACCATCAAGAGCATACGTGACAGTGTAGTAGTATGTAGAATGTCCAATAAATGCTTGATCGACAGTTTCCAGAATCCTGAGTTATTACATTTCAGCAATCATTTAACACGATTTGGGAAATACAAACCACAACAGCGCAACCTTTCCCAGACAGAGGTCAGTCGAACGACAGGAGAAGATTGGGTTTAGTACTCACCAGAGCCTTGTACACGCCTTTATCCAGAGGATAACGTCGATAATACGTATAAACCTGTATGCTGAATATCCCATACCCACTGGAAGGATGCAAATGAGATACAGCACCGCAAATGCATACACTGGCACACTCACATCGCCGACGCAGCGAAGCCGATTAGTAACGCACCAATAGTGCTGTCGAAGCGACCTGCTTGTAGTGGTACATCCATTGTCCAGACACGAAATGAAGGGATGTTGGAACAAGGTCGGAAACAAGAATCTGCACTGGGCAGTAAAAAACAATCGGCTATCTAATAGGATAGCCTTAATGCGTTCGAAACCCGGGTCAGATCACCGCCCGAAGAAGCTTGTGCGCGGTCGCGGAATGACGAACAGACCCCCGAGAGAGGCGATGCTCGTGATATCCACAGCAAGAATCACAGATGAAAACGAAGGTGAGGGTGAAAAGCAGCGCTGGAAGTTGGCAGCCCATGCAAAAGTTCAATAAATCCGCTGCTTGGTTACGGCATGTTTAAACTTGCCAGATCTCAATTCTGGAGTTGAACCGGGTTCAATGAGAAGCATCGACTAGATGACTAGTAACCAGAAGGGGGTTACGGAGTTTTTAGAGCGACGACCTCGTGGCCATCTTAATTTTTGCCCAAGGGTTGCCTATAGCTGTTCATCGGTTGATGATAGATCAGAAAAAAGAGGCAAAGAGTTTTTTAAGGAGTCCCCAATGGAACCTGTTTGTCGCAAGGGCAAGTAACTGAAGTAAACTTACCTGCAACGTTGTAGCCGTTGAGGCAGTTAAAAGCCGGGTCCGGAACTGGAAGACACCGGGGAAATCGTTCAGCGGAACCAAAACGGAGGAGCCCGTGAGGTCAAATAAGGAAAAACGCATGTCCAAAGAACTTGACAATTTTGCATTCTCAGGCACTTAAGAAATGGCATGATGCATTGGGATTGAGAGGATTTCCTGGAATAGATCTGCGATAGCGGCACAGTCCTTAATAATAGGATAAAACAGGGAGATTCCGTAGGCATTACCCTCAAAATAAGATATAGCGCTGAGAGCGAATTCTAAAATCATCCTTTGCGCCACTTCCTGACAGTTGATCCAGTGAGAGCAGGTGTGCGGAGGGTTCGACTGAGCGGTGATGGCTTGCACCTGAACCAGTGACATGTAAATGCTCCGATTGTATTCCCTGGATTGCAAGTTCCTGAAGTAAATTTCCTATATATAGGGAAACTGTTCAAAGGACAAAAGAGCTAATGATTGGAGTGACTTCCATACCACAGAAATTCATTCCGGCTCTGACTTGACAACAAGTTCTTCGGAGGGAGCTTGCTCGGCAGGTAGCTGTCTTCCAAATGAAGTCGGAACAGCCAAACGGGCTAGACTCAAAAGAACTGCCGTTTGAGTGGGACTGGTAGTTGCTCCGCTATGCAATCCACGGATGATATGCGATGGAGTCAACATATAAGGTTTGCTTTTCTTGCGTCCCTCAAGGAGAGTCTTGGTCAGATCTTGCTTTGCAACATCCAGGCCTCTTCGCACTAGGATACCGATAAGACCTTTTAAAGAGGCTGAGACGAGTGCATAAGGTGCGAGATGATCCTCCACTTCTGATCTGGGCCTGAGATATATGTCGGTAACCCCGCGACTAGACTCGGTAAAACTGGGCAAGTTCAGTGAATGGATGTGGCGTCGAACTGCTAAAGTCATGGCTGGGGGAGTGATCGAGACCATGTCACGCGACGAATATCGTGAAAGATGCCCAGCTCTCGTTGAAACCAGAGGTTTAGAGCTAACTGAGGGGTCCGAGGAAGGAAATGGGTCCTGGGGATTGTGTCTTATCATATCTTCCAAATTTCCATTGAAGATACGGGTCATGTCAAGACATGGTGGTCGAGCCCTGTGGTCTTGTACGATATCACAGATAAATCCAGTCGAAGACCCTTCATTCTTGATGTTAAATGAAGGATGATAACGGCGCTTCATGCCACAAAGAGAACAGAATTCATCTTGAGCAGAACGTGGAGGAGTCGATTTCTTATTATCTTTGATGTCCTTCGGAGTGGCCTGGGCATTTGGAGATGGACGGAGGAAATGGCCTTCATCCTCCAGCCAACAATAGACATCGCCCGTTGTCAAAGGAATATTGTCTGTTGAAGGGGATAACTTGATACGATGTTCGTATGCTTCCTGTAATGCCCGCGCACGACCCCACTGTGGAATATATAAGTGCGAGCACCCGTATCATTCGCAGCAACGGACCCACTTCAATAGCTTTCCGGCGCCCGGGAAGAAGGTGAAAGAAGTGCGCTGGGGACGCAACTAACTTGTATGGTACCTGTGGCGCGGAACGCCCTTTCACATCTGTTCAAAGTAAGAAAGCGACACAATTTATAATGTCGAATCTTGCCTTTCATTGTCAATGGGATACGGGGAAGTAAGGATTTCAAAATGGACCCATAAGCTGTGTGTTGGATCTAAATGTATGACCAGTAATATATAGAAAAATCACAAACCAGCTGTGCGAGGATCTGGGGTTAGGTTCTCAACGTCGCCCTTAGCGCTCTTCACGATTTCTTTCTCCAGTGCGGGGAGTTTAAGTTCTGGACGTGCGGGTAAGAGTTCGGTGTTTCTATCAAGTTCGACGTCGATAATTTGTTCCTCGCCAAGAGTTGAAGATCCCGACTTGAAGGGATCGAGCTTTATTGCGATAAGTATTTGTATGAAACCAATCTCACGAAAAACTTACCTCTACCCAATGATCTATATCCAAGGGAGGGTTTTGCTTTCCCGCCCATGTGAAGGTCAGCCGGGCTAGAAACGGCTGGTCTGTTGTGCCTATGGCAACAAAAGGGGGGCCATCGACTGTTAAAGGTTTGATGAATGTTGATGGTGGAGGATATGTCAAACAAACGACCGTCATTTGAGCAAGAAACGTAGTTATGTGTAAACTCTGCATAATGATTGATGTTAAAGTCGCCTGTTGCAAGAAATGTAGGCACACACATAAGAAGGGGATGTTACTGATATCATCCAGCGATGAGAATGGTGCGTAAGAGGTTCCTGACGTCGGTCTGGGTGATCTAATATGAGCAGAGAACATCGAAGTAGATTCTGATACTTACTAGGAGGCAGCCATAGACTGCGATCCGATATTTGAACTCGTGTCGCAAAGTGAAATCGTGTTCCAGCAGGGATAGATAAATTAGATAATGCAGATGGTAATGTGGGATGATCATAGTTTCCATGTTCGTCAGAGGTTGATATCGTGTCTAGTTCTGGACGTGCGATGTTGCGATGTAAGTAAGATTTGCGCCAACCGGACTTGAGCGCGGAACCATTATCGTGAGGAGTCGTGATATCAATATCCAGCCCCTCGTCACCCCAGACATTGATGCAACGTCTCCTGGCATTCTTTCCGAGAAAAGGTGCTAATGCCGGAGTATCGACGTGAAGTCCTAAGGTACGAGACAACAAAGTACTCGGTATATGACCGTTCTTTGGCCGCGCTGGAGGGAGTTCTGCGCCAACAGAGTCTGTATTGAGTGCGGTTTCAGGGATGTTCCCATTTTGATTAGCACCGACCGCAAGCTCGAAAAGCCGTCGTAGACTTGGTAGGCTGATACCACTGAGTTCTGTTCCGTGCTCTGCTACCCAGCTATGTTCTTCTTCAGGAACAATGACGGCGCATTTCTGCATGCATTCATCGTGAGTGCCAAAGTCCCGTTGATGTCGAAGCCGACAATGGTTCAAAAGGCCTTGAAGATTGGTAAAATCAGAGCGATGGCAATCAGGGCATGCCATCTTCGCTATTACGGGTGGATCAACACTAGTGTCTTGTAAATATACTAGTTTTATATTTCTCTTCGTTGAACGAGCAGCGGGTGGAGCACGATATCTATGTGACCTCGCTGAGGTTTGTGGAAGGAGTTTATGCTGTGAAAGAGGTGCATGTTGACGGAGAGCTATCGGAGGAGTCGGTGTAGTGGAAGGAGAAAAGGAGCGTGACGGTGGTTCCGAAGTAGCAAAGGATAGTTCCTGATCAGTTAAAAAGGCAGACCGGGATTCCACCGCGTCCAAAGCATCCATGGCAACATCTTCGAGGTCCTCAGTGAGATAGGTTTCCGAAGGCTCAGAAACGTGTTTAGTTAACGATTCCTCCAATAACAGTGCCCAAGTAATTCGAGACTCGATGGTAGCTGCCAGTCTTTGTCTTAGTGCAATTTCGAAATCGATTTCTTCCGCGACCAGTTGTTGTATTCTAGAATCCGTGTCATCCTCTTTCCACACAGAAATTTTGTAAAACATCAATGAATGTTATTTCGAAAATGCACACCTTGATTGACAGCATCCGACACAGTCTCCGAAGTCAATCGACGTCTCTTTCTTGATATTATAGGATCATCATTATTCATGGCTGAATCGCTTTCATGGTTGCTCATAAACCTAGGGATGTAACAATATTAAAGGATGATGGCAGCGTTTCATCAGTGGTTGGGGAAAGAAAAGTGACAAAAGCGCGACTTGTCACAAGCGCACATACTTTCAGGTCACGTCACACTCATAGCTTGTCATAAACTCGTTCAACTGTCTTGTAACCGTTGGTAAACGATGGGTATTAAAGGACTCACAGCATTGATATCAGAACATGCTCCAAAAGCAATACAGGTATTGAATAAGTTCCTCATGTCCAACTACTTATTTCTTACTTTATCAACCAACTCAGGAGCATGACATCAAAACACTCTTTGGCCGAAAGGTTGCTATTGACGCGTCCATGTCAATATATCAATTCCTTATCGCTGTACGTCAAAAAGATGGTGAGATGTTGACAAATGACGCAGGCGAGACTACCAGGTGAGCGTAATCTGTGTGCTGTCTCAGTCATCTTTATAGTACTGTGCATTCAGTCATTTAATGGGCTTCTTCTATCGAACGATACGGATCGTTGAGAATGGTATCAAACCAGCCTATGTATTTGATGGAAAGCCACCAGAGCTCAAGTCCGGAGTGGTAAATATGATATCACTCAGCTTGCATACCAATCTAACACTGCTCTCAGCTGTCTAAGCGTTTTGAAAAGAGAGAGGAAGCAAAAGCTGAAGGAGAAGAGGCCAAAGAAGTCGGTATGTTTGCTCATTATAGCTGTCTTATGCATCCATTTTAAGTACATTCATAGGAACTGCCGAGGACATGGATAGATTTTCGAGAAGAACTGTCAAAGTAACAAGGGAGCATAATGAAGAATGCAGAAGACTTCTCAAACTAATGGGAATACCTGTAATTGTTGTGCGTACATGGCTTTGTGGCATTGCTTGTGGTTGATTGTATTCGCAGGCTCCCTCGGAAGCTGAGGCTCAATGTGCTGAGCTCGCGCGAGGTGGGAAAGTATGATAATTCGATCATCGCTCTCCACCAATATTCAAGGTTTTTCTCTAGGTTTATGCTGCGGGATCGGAAGACATGGACACCCTCACATTCTCAACCCCCATATTATATCGGCATCTCACCTTCTCGGAAGCAAAAAAGGCACCTATTAGTGAGATAAATCTTGAAAAGACTCTTGAGGGCTTAGAGATGGACATGTCGCAAGTAAGATCGCCCTCACTCCTAAATGCGTGCATGGATATTAAACACACCCTGTTTGTTTTCAGTTTATTGATCTTTGTATCCTCTTGGGCTGCGATTACTTGGAACCCATCAAAGGTGTAGGGCCTAAATCTGCACTGAAACTCATCAGAGAGTACAAAGGTCTTGCTGGTGTTGTTGAACATCTTAAGGAGAAGTAAGACCCACACAACTATACCACTGCCTTGAAAATTGAATCTCCAATAGACAAGCCGAAAAAGAAGACGCGGCTGAAGATGGGAAGAAAAAGAAAGGTGGCGTTCAAGTCCCAGAGGAGTGGCCTTGGGAAGAAGCCAAAAAAATCTTCCAAAAGCCTGATGTTGTGCCTGCAGATGAGGTCGAGGTTTGGCGCTTTCACGTCAGTGACTTCTGGTTTGCTAAAATACTTTGATTATTTCTAGCTTGAATGGAAAGACCCAGATGTTGATGGTCTCGTTCAGTTCTTGGTCACTGAGAAAGGGTTCAAGTAGGTGCTCAATGACGTCATCGACTCAAACAGTGCTCATAAATTCCAGCGAGGAACGCGTTCGCAAAGGGGCTGAGAAGTTGCAGAAGTTCCTCAATAGCAAGCAACAAGGGCGACTTGATGGCTTTTTCTCAGTGAAGCCCAAATCACCGAAGAAATCGGCGCCGGAACCGAAAGGTAAGGGCAAGGGCAAGGCGGATGCAAAAGGAACAAAACGCAAGGTCAGAAAATTTCAACCTCCCATCCTACTCGTGTTCAATTATCTTTGTCCAGGCCGAGGATAAAGGAGAGGCGTCAACAAGTAAGAAAAGTAAAACTAAGAAGTAATTTAATGTTCCTCTATTTCTGCTATCTATCTTGGACTCTCTGCGCGCTAGTCAGCTGGCTATGTATAACATATACTCATCTTGCATTCATTAATGTACTCATCTTTCTGCTATGGATGCCAATCCTACAGCAGCATGCGTGGCCCATTCCTAATCCTAGGTCACCTTCGCTCGGAATCCTCCTGATCAGATGAACAGTAGTCGCAAAAACTAGCGTTTTGACCCCGAGAAGTTCGATGGGCGACGCATAATCTAACAAAAGCAGTCGGGATTGCTTAGATGGCGAGCAACTGCGTATGGGCCACTCATCGCGAGCGAATGTCCTTTGCAGACACTGGGTTGAAAGGTGAAAAATCGTCTCAGTTTCCGACAGCAAAGCCGGTGTCTGTCGAAAGACGACCTCATTTTATGCCTGCTGTTGAGGAGGCACACAGTTTGATAGGTATCCGTCTTCGCCCCTGCCGAGAAACCCAAGGCAATCGGGATGGGGGAGGCAGGTCTGCTCGTGCTTACCAAGGTAATTTACCCGTTGAGCGAGCACAAGAGGGAATTCTGCATCACTGGCGATCACATCACACGTACTATTGCATGAAAGATGCATAGGTCCCACAGCGATGAAGGCGAGGGCTGCTCAGGAGAAGGGTTGTTTTGAAAAGCTATTTACAAGCAAAACATGGATCGTATTTTGCATTCAATGCCATCCAGGGGAGCATTGAGCGAGTGAACGTTGATCGACACCTACATCATGGGCATACCGTTTGTCTGACTCTAAGATGCCTACTTATGGGTCAAGTTGTGCCTGTCTCCGAGAATATTCGCAGGTCGACAATCCGTTGGTCATGAATTGATATCACATAGATGTTACTCACAATATTTATTCCATGACAGGCACAATAAGAAAGCGGAGCATCACTGGTAGATATCGACGTTATGGGGTGCAAAGGGTGGCGGTTTAATCCCATTGGCAGAGCGTGTGTTATCAGGATGATGAGAAAATTTGGCCATGAAACGGGGATATCGTCCAAGTCACAAGGTGCAGCTTATCATCTAAGATTGCCTGGTCGGGATATCACGGAAAAACATACAGCACCCTCTTGCAGCCACATATCGTCGCGGAGCTGGACCTAGCGCTTGGGGTACTCGACCGATGTGCTCAGGGCCCTGAGTTATCAGTGATAGATGGCCTGCCATCGTGTCGGATACGAACGAGCTTCATGACATATATACATGCACACGCACACCACATACTGGAAGTGCCAAGTTCTGTGATTGTTGAATCAGGAAAAGTAAACCCTTTTGAATGCAGTAAATGTTTTGTGAGATATCGAAGGTCAGACTAGCTTAGGATGATGATGAATTCAAGAATCGTCACGGTGCAGAACTTGAACTTGCGCCGATGGCCCGAATCGATCGTCCTTTGAAAATGCAGTGGCAGTGCAACAGCAGGTTGAATTCTCTCCGCTTTCCACCAACGACAAGCTTCCTGACTTATAGACTCGTGATTATTGATTAATTTTAGGACCATCAGACTAGCTGGAACAACCTGGAACAACATTTTGGATATTGAAGCATGGTCGATAGACAAAAAGCCGCTCAACCTCCCTCGGCTAGGAGATCGACTTATTTTATTTCCCAATATGCTTCAAGCAACAAATTCTACTTTTTGCCTCGCGATCAACTCACCATGGATCCGTGGGCCATGGCTGTCATCATCATTGATTAGCCGTCCCTCTTTTACAGTGTGCACTTATATACCATAGGCTCAAAATTGTCACAATAACATCATCCAACCATCAGAACAAGAACATTTGAACGATTCGAATCAGGTCTCTATTTCCCCGTCTTCTATACCGCATACAGCCTCAAAGCCAGCCGAAAGTACTCTTTTTCTGTGGTATCGCAAATATAGGGATTTCTTCTGAGTCATAGGTATGTCGGTGATAGACTCGCCACCGATGTATCTGCTATGTATAGGGACATTAACTATTTGAGTTATAGGGCGCGCGTAGCTTATATTAGACGAGAGCAGATGCCAGGTGACCGACGCATAGCTTACAGGATGTCAACTTTCCATGCCTCGTTTCGGCGGATTACACCATTTTGTTCTGCTCCTCAACCCACATGATACTGCTTACTACTTCCAAGACCGACCTCAGAAGATAAGCTATCGCATTCGATATCTAATAACAGATGCTGCTGAGAACATTGCTATATAAAACACCGCTGATGGCGTCAAGGTATATAGGACCGATAAGATACTCTTTCCTCCAATTTCTCCTTTGTCGAGATCCAGTATGACCTCTCGTCGATTTGTTGACGGAGGTATCGAAGAGAGCGGTAGCCCACCTCCCTCAAAGGAGTTTTCTTCATCTTCAATAGAGGATGAAAAACTCAACTTTACAACTGACTTCGTTTCTGCGAAGGAATTGGAGTCCCAAGAAGATGATGCTACTGAGGAGATGCCATTTGGCAACTTGGGGAACCTCAATACCGATGACCCCTTCCCCATTGACCCGGATGCCCCTATAGAAGAGCAGCAGTTGACTGCCCGTGCTCTTTTGGTTGGCTGTGGGCTCGGAGCCGTTATTGCGGCCAGCAATGTTTATCTCGGATTAAAAGTATGTTTATACTTGTCAACGACGGTGCATACCTGATCGCATTTTCTGATATTCAGACTGGATGGACCTTCGGTGCCTCTCTATTTGGATCAATTTTCGGGTTTGCGATTCTGAAACCGCTTTCAACTGCTGCTCCCCGATACCTTGGAGGTGGTTACTTCGGCCCAAAAGAGAACAATGTTTGTCAATCGGCAGCTACTGCCGCTGGGTCGCTGGGCCTGCTTTTCACCTCAGGGTTTCCTGCAGCATATCAACTTGGTCTGCTAGGCGCATCTCCTGCAGATGATATCGGCCGTCTCTTTACATTTACAATTTGCTGCGCCTTCTTTGGGCTTTCGTTTTCGGTACCGCTCAGGAAGTTCTACATCTTGAAGCTGAAACTCGTTTTCCCTTCTTCCGTTGCAGCAGCTTACACCATTCAATCCCTACACGTCGGCAAAAGTGCGGCGGCTGATGCCAAGAAGAAAACCAAGGCGTTGATCATCTCCTTTTGTTGTGCAATTACCCTTCGTGTCGTGAGCGAATATGCTCCTGGTCTTTTATGGGACTGGCACATATTCTATGCGCTCAGCAGAGTGGGCTGGACAGGCATTATCAGTGCCGAGAGTTGGGTACGATAATCTCTCCACACAGTCACTATCACAGACACTCACTATTTTATCTTACTATCAGGGATGGATTTGGGAATGGACTCCGGCATTCATTGGTTGTGGTATGTTGACCGGAATCAACACATCTTATAGCTTTTTGGGCGGCGTTAGTATCTTAAGCTCTTTACATCGGTTCGTTCGATGACCCTATGCATACTTGTAGAGTTTCCTTGCATGGGCCGTAGTTGGGCCAGCTATCGTCAGCATGGGCAAGGTGTGTATCAATAATGTGATAGAAGAACTAAGCTCATGTAGTGTATAGGCATTCGGGATCCCCATGGATGATGGCGTACCAGGCTATATGAATTACGACGACATGTGCGTACATCGACTTTATAGCATTAGCAATGTTTTTATACCCCTTACAGGTCACTCACGGACCCAATCAACCACCCTTCGCCACGATACTGGCTCGTAAGACAATGCTTTCGTCCTTGTGTTGTGTCCACGCCCTCATCACAATCTAGGTTTGGCCTGGGACATTGATGCTCCTCTGCACCAGTTTTGCCGAAGTCGCATGTAACTCGAAGACATTGTTTTTAGCAGCGAGAAATGCCATGCACACTATGTTGGGACGGTTCCGGATGTTTTCAGGAGACGATGACGCGAAAGATGCTATCTTCGACCCAGTTCCCGAAGAAGAACGCGTGCCCCTTTGGCTCTGGGGCTCCGTGCTCCTAACTAGCATCGTCATAACGTGTATCGTGATGGGTGTGCAATTTGGACAGAACGTCGGTGTTACTTTACTTGGTGAGTTCTCGGTCGTTCTTTAAAATGCCGGACTGACGTCCGGGCAGCGATTCTTTTCGCATTCTTGTTCAGTTTCATTGGTTGTGAAAGTTCTGGACGTACCAACATCAATCCTGTCACATCTATTGGTCAGTCAATCTATTCATCTCTAGATCAGGCTCTTATTTCATTCGTTATCCAGGAAATGCGTCGCAGTTGATATTTGGTGGTCTCGGAAAGGGACGAGGTTACTCAGTACAGCGTGGAGAACTTTTGAATACACTATCAGGATTGCTTGCTCTCGGTTCGTTCTTCCTCACTTATGAATTTATTACGCTCTAACCTATCATATAATACAGGTGCTGCCGAGCAAGGTATGACTCTACATGTTTTGGTGTCACCAGGAATTTCAGACCATGATATTTGCTAGCTTCCGATATGATTGGAGACCTGAAGACCAGTCATCTCATCAGAGCTTCGCCTAGAGCCGTCTTCATGGCCCAACTATGCGGCGCGATCGTTTCTATTTTCATGGCCGCCGGTATTTACGTCGTATTTTCGATCGCCTATCCCTGCATCAATAGCTTGGAGTTCACGACCTGCAGCTTCCCTACGCCAGACGTCCAGTCATGGCGGGTAAGCAGTACCCAGTCATTTTAGAATTCGAGATGTTGATCTTATCACGTTAATGCAGGCCGTCTCGGTCGCGGTGTCTTCTACCACACTTCCTATACCTCCGTCATCAGGCTATACCGCCATTGGACTGGGCATCGCAGCGGTGCTCTCTGTGGTTGTGAAGTATTACGTAGTACCTCCTAAATACCATGCGTGGGTGCCCAACTTCAATGCCATAGGTCAGTATTGGTTACCAGAATCATTTGTATTGTTCTCATCGTCATATATCCCTATTCTAAGGCATTGGCTTCATTATGAGTGAGAAACTCCGCCTCTGATCCATTATAACTGTACTAAATGGATCTTTTCAGATGTATGCACGTATCCTCTTGCTATGTTCTTTGGATCTACGATAGCCTTTGTATGGAGAACAAAGTAAGTCATTTGTCCAGCTTGGATCTGTATACCTGCTACTCGTGATCTAACGCACATTGTGACCAGGTTCTTCCCCAGTTACCAAATGTATTGCTACGCTATCGCAGCAGGGTTCATCGCTGGCGAGGGACTAGGTGGGATCGTCAACGCTGTGTTGACAATAGCAGGTGTCTCAGGTGCTGTATATGGAACGACTGTAGGTTGTCCAGGAGGAGTCTATTGTGGCTAAGAGAGAACACTTTGAACTCCTTTGTTTGAAGATTTTGTATTTTTTATGTATTACAAAGTTAGACCTTTACGACGATTCAATTGACAGTGCGCGTAATCCATCTGAACACGATGCTGACCGCAGCAGTTTGTGCATATCAGGAATACATCCGAGGCAAGCATTATGCATTTCTTGGTATTTTCAAAACCAGCAGATTGTACTGCCAAAACACCGTAACACCGGAGGAGCCTAAGATATAATGAAAAAGTACTCTACTCATAAACATCGCAACCGTAAGGTACGCAACCTTCCCGAGTGAAAGTTATGATATGGTCTGCCAGCGAAATCAATTCTGGATGATATATGGATCAAACACGAGCTCACCTCCTAAAGTCCTAGTCGTGAATCCTACCTCGCAGTAGCAGCTTAAAATTAAATCATAATTGTTAAATTTTGGCGAGATAATCAGAACAAAAGATTTACTAATAATCTATAGTCGGCACGCAGTCATTCAGTATAAGTTTTAACGCCCGAGTAAAGTACACTCACAAAGCCATTTTCGTTTGAAGACCTCGATTTCGTGCCTCCCCCTTTCGCCAGACATGACGGATGGGTGTTCGGCCTTGAGAGCAGGTATAATCACACCATCGAAGCGGTCCAAGAAACGGCGCCGCCATTCGCGCAAGGTACGAGCATAGTGGGGACCGATGTTCGATATCGAATCAACGATGAGGCGACCTGACGACCCTTTCTCCATCGCTTGGAGGAGGAGAGTGACGGTAGGAAGGAAACCGCCTGGGAAGACTAAATATTGAAACATTAGTCCCATGGTTTTTTGGCAAATATACAATGTAAATTCGTACTCTGGATGATAGAAAGGCAAGCGGAAATGAGAACCATGCGCGGAATATAGATTAGATAAAACTAACCCATTTCCTGATGAAATCTATTTCCCGGATATATCGCTCGTAACCTGAAGAACAATGAGTTTAAAGCTGGGATCTGGCATATAATACTTACGCGGCTCAGGTATGGTGATAACTTGCACCACTCCAACACCAATATCCGGCTTCAAAGCCCAATCAACCACACTCCAATATTTCTCTAAGAATTCGGCTCCAACGGCTTCGATCATTTCAATGCTGATAACCCGGTCAAAACGGCCCTTCCAAACTTCAGGAATCGCACGATAATCCATCAGGTGCACGTTCACCCTATCTTCTAGGCCAGCAGCTTTGATACGGGACTGGGCCAACGCCTGCTGATGAACCGAGAGAGTCAGAGTGTCCACTGTCGTTCCCGCAAAACTCTGGGCAATGAGAATAGCCATAGAACCCCATCCAGATCCGATTTCGAGGACGCGTTGGTTGGCGGATAAGCGAGCTTTGGCAACAATGTGCCGCAGTTTGCGCATTTGGGCATCATGCAATTCATCTTTGACGGACTGATTAGGTGGAGGCGGTGGATACCAATGGATAGCGGAATCTAAGCTTTGCGATGAAGGGGAACGTTGGCGAAGTAGGTGTTGTCCGCCACTCAAAGGGTGAAGTTTATCGTATACGCCTTTGAGATCGCTGTCGAGGTGGTCAAATATCGCACAAGAGTACGTCATATCTTCGGACAAAAAGCCTTTCGTAATCGATGTGTTAAATACGAATAACGAGAGGAATAGAGCGAGGATTACCTGCAAACATCGCGTTCGAGATATCATAATGCGCTGAAATATTGGATTGTGAATTTCCAACAGTGTTCAAAAATCGGTATGATGTAAGCTTTTGAGGCAACGTGAATAAGTAGGACGCTATTGAATCCATATTGGACAGATTTTTGCGGTTGAGAAGGAATATCTAATTGGACACATTATCGAGAGCGACCCGGGTGCTTATCCACATCAGGACGAACCTTGAATAGCGCGACAAGGTCGTCACATTCTACGTCGCCGTACATGTATGCCTCGGAAAACCCGAGGTCACCCATGGTGCATAATCTGATCCAAAACGTGTCATTCACCACGTGTAGTTCAGCATGGAGATCATCCCTGGGGTTCGGAGCAGCTGAATTTGGAGCAGGGAACTTGTATATATTCGAGTATGTTAATACGCGGAGGTGGCCTGTGTCCATTCTCTGCATGAGACTAATGCGAAATCCTTGCGTTAATTTTGAGAGAAATTCTGACAAAAAGATGTACGAACGAGACTGCAGCCTTTTCTGCAAACCCCGTGAGAGGAGTCCATGTTGCATTGAATGCTTTCTCGCATATACTATTCCAAGCACTGTCGGCCAAGGCAACGAGCGACGAGGAATGTTTTGAGGGAGTGTCAAGGAGTTGTTTCGACATTGACGCAGAATATGAAAGGAAGAGCAGGGATTATGATGTTCCAACCCCACTCATCTGTGTGTGTATTGGTGTATATGGTCATAAATTGGTGGGGTATACAGCCGAATATTTGGGACACATACCTCAGATATTGGGGAATAAACTTGGTGACAGGTGCTTAATATTAATATTATTATGTGGCCCACATCACCGATCATCATCATCCCGCTGTACCAGGATCGATCTCATGCATGATTCGACGGCTTAGGTATCCTGGCTTCTGGCTTTGCAACTTGCCATGATATCGGTCTATCCTTGACTTTGTTCGTAGGTTGTACTACGATTGTGTTGCAAAGATGCAGGGTTGTTAACATCACTAATTATAGCTTCCGGCACTAACGTTGGCATCCGAGTCGCTTACCACCACTTCGATCCTTTTCTGAAGTCAAAATCTTAAAATTCTTTTGCGCTTTATACGACACGCTCAGGCCGTTGTTAAAGCTATAATGTCGACCTTTACACCTGACCGTTCTCTACTGAATCCTAAATTTGAGGGTTACAAGCTAGATCTGATTGCTCAAGAAGACGCAGTGATTCGTTATGAACTTGAACATAAAACTACGCAATCCACTACGCCAGGACGGTCTCCATTATCCTTCGAAGAAGTCCAAAGTCGCATTACGCATAACCATCTTGCGATAACTGAGGGCGGTCACCGCGCTCTATACATCGATGCTGACTACAAAGTCGTGATCATCGATCTTCCAGAGGTAAGCTTGCTATCGCTCCCCACATGTACGCTGGATCTATTTCATGGCTGGCCTAAGTAGGATAGACAAAAACCATCGTTCAGAGTAATATACGAACTTCCGAAGGCAATCAGTACTCTCGAAGTAGATGCTGTTCATCGAGAATATCCTTCTGCTACATTCATCGACAGAACCGTGACATTTGTTTCCGACGGGCAGGGAACCCTGTATGTTCTCGGTATCCCTGTCGACGGCCCTGCCACGCTCCTCGGCTGTTATGAGCTGAACGACCCTTCTAAACCGAGTTCCCCGATTCCTTTCAGGATTCATGGCTCAGTCAAAGCATCCCAATCATCAGCGACTGTATTATTATCATCGAGACATTACGACAATACAGTATCTGATGCACCACAAGTTCCAGGAAAGGGGCCCGCCCAATTCGATGTCTGGGCTGCTCAGATTCCATTCCCTTTCACGAAGACGCAAAACGATGTTGGGGCGCTGGATATTAGGTGGCGAAGGCGTGGAGAAGATGTCCCTATCTCTGCCACATATGATAGTTCGAGGAATTGTTATCTTCTTATTGGGAGTTCCACCTATCACAGCGTAGAATCTCCACCGACTCCATCTTACGAACCTTCGTCGGACGAGATTGTTCCAATCCCGCGTCTGGGAGAAAATCTAGATGCGGGCATCATCACGGAATCCATCAAACCACCGCCTTACTCCTGGACTCAGACATCGGACTCGGTCACAATTGCCTTCCCTCTCCCGTCAACAACACCCAAATCTAAGATCAATGTCTCGTTCTCGCAACGAACGTTGACAATCCACCTTCAGGGCACGCCATCTGCAGGATCTACCAACATTCCTCATTACTCTCTCAAACAGCTCTGGGACAGTATTCAGCCCTCGGACAGCTTCTGGACATGGGATCGTGAGGGAGATCACTCGTTCGGCCTACTCACTTTGCATCTCGACAAGCAGAATGAAGGCACCAGGTGGATGCAGGTGTTTGCTGCATCTGCATCGGGAGATGACGTAGAGGTCCCAGAGACTCTCGACCCCTCTGAGCTGTATGCAATAAGGGAATCGCTGGAGAAGTACACAGCAGCTCTGCGAGATGGTGAGGATGCCAGCGGTCTTGGTCTCGGTCGCGGTGTACCCGCGCTTGCACAGGGCGAAATGGATGATGAAGTCGATTCCTCCATCGGGAGGTCAGCTTCCTTAACATGGGTAAAAGAGGATGGCACAACACCAGCATGGACCACCGACCACCCACCACTCAATTTACTTTCGACAAACTTTCCCGGTGCAGGTCTCGCTACTTCCCTGATGGTAAAGAACGGCATCGATGGAACGCTATTTTCGTTGTATACAGCCACTAGTGAAGACAGCCTTCCGACCTGGACTCATTCATGCACATATTCTGCACTAGCCTTCGTACTGGCATCCAAACAAGACACTCGATTCACTTATCATGTATCATCAAATGCTGTTCTGGCATTTGAGAACGGCGCCCAAGATCGCGGAGGAAATGTGTATATCTATCGTAGTGTTCGTCCAAATCAATTATGGGCAAAGCAGAGCGTGTTGAAAGTTGGGGATGGGGCTGCGGGGTCACTACTAGGCGTTGGAGCAGTGAAAAATGTGCAAGGGAAGTATATAATTATCTGTCTTTGTGAGAGGGAGTTAGTTGTGATGTACGATATCGTTTGAGTTTGCCTGTGGGGTTACAACAACTGAAATGATGTGAACATCGGATCGAATGCACTGGACATCCTATCAGCGAGAAAGATCCGGTGGGATATAAGCCAACAAACCAAAGAACAGCAAGGTATACACTGGAAATAACATAAGAGATCAAGGAAACGAACAATGAATGGTACAGCTCATGAAGGATTGGTTGGAGGTCTGACATGGAGAATGACCCGAGGCAATTTCTTCGCCTCCGAATGCAGTTGCCGGGTTTCGTTCGAAATGACTGTTGGCTCAGTATCTTCGCTCGAGCTCTCCGTTAAACTCGAAGATGTCGTACTTTCCGATAGGTTACCGGAGACTGTACGTTGTTACTCTGATGTACTTTTTTCGCCTTTAGTACCACTATTGGTTTTCTTCTTCACTTCAGGCGATACGGACGGAGTCGATGTGCCGGTGCTCGTTTGACTAGCTGGCTTTTTTCGTTCACGCAGCGTCATCGAAGTCGGTGGGACCCAACAATTCCTTGGGGAAAGTGGAGATTGTGCAACATCCACGTTGAGAAGAGGCAGAAGGGCAGAAGCACGCGTGAGCCAGGGCTCAGTCGAGTTAGTGAGTGACTGTCGACCTCCTTTGCGCGGTTTAGTAGCCTTTTCCAACTTGAAGCTCAACGTCAGGCTCGGAAAGGCGAGAAAATCACAACTTGCTCGCCTTCACAAGATTCTCAATATCCCACCAGCTCTCATCAACTTCCGCACCTAACTTTCCGGCATCCACCAACCCGCAAAGATGTGCCATAGCCCCGCTTGATAATGCACGGTCGCTGTACCCGCCTTCTAGGACACTAATTACTCTACCAGACGCGTAATGGTCTGCGAGGATACAGGTATCGCGAGTAAAACGATGATAGAATGAAGTTGGAACTTTGCGATTATGCCGTGACATTGATGCATATTCATGTTCACAGGCATCAAAACCACAACTAGACGTATGGTTGGCACATCAGGACATGAGGCTCCACATGAGTTCACTGGTTGGACCGACCTTATGAAGATTATCACATCATCACCTGGGCCACCAGTGGATTTGAGGAAATCCTCAGCTTTGGATAATAATTTGCTATAGCGATCTCTATATAGTACGTCCCAAAAGTGACCATCAGAATCGTAGGTTTGCAAGTGAATGTTCTCGATGTGTTGTCCATGGGCACCATGCAGAGATGTAGATGCAGCTTGAACAAGGCCAAACTTCCCATCCTATAACATAATTGAAATACGCATAAGGACAAGTTACAGAGAGTGACTAACTTCGCATGGATAAGATAATATATCGTGTATCGAGCCATAGTAAATTTCCGGGCCGCGTGTCTTTGGTGGATCATCAGGCGTTTGTTCTGATTCCAATGTTTGCCTATAAGTTTCTTCATTGATTTGCCATACGATGGACTGCGTTCCGTTCCCTGAGAAGTTGTATTGATGAAACGACCGATGTTAACGATAAAAATAGAAATACCATGGTGAAGATCAATATCGAGGATTACAATTCGTTTTATACCGTGCTTCAAATGAGCTATACATCGTGTAAGAGCTTACTCGATCAACATAGACGAATCATACCATGTGCAGCGCCTATGGCTACATTATTTACGAAGCAGAAGCCAGATGGAGAATCTTCGCCACAATGGTGTCCAGGAGGCCTTACCGCCACAAATGCACGCTGCGGGTGTTCATCTCCTTTCAGATCAAATGATCGCGTGGAGACGACGACATCATCCACTGCTTCGCACACTGCACCAATGGCGCCCTGGATGGCGTCGATAGACCCTGGACACACTGCCATGAAAACATAAGTTAACTCACGACCGATACCCACGACGAACATGTCACACTTACAATATAAGTCAAGTGGAGGAAAACCATCGGGTATTTCAGTTCCAGTCTTCGATATGTTAATCTGGCTATCTCTGCACCATGCCACAAGATTTTCCAGATAGATGTCTCTATCTATGTCACCGTGAACGTATTTCACGGCTGCATTTTTCAAGAGATCGACGGTCGCCGTCGTTCGGGTGATAGCGATAGAGGGAATGCGATTTTCGCTGGCACCGCCAGTGATGTCCAAACGACCAAGAGCAGCGGCCAGTACATCATCTGCGTCTTCTGGGGGTGGTTTTGGTACGGCGGAGCCCGTCGTTGCCTCCTCGATCCGTGCAATTGCTGCGGCTAGACCTACTTTGATGGCGCGTAGGCGTTCAGGACGCTCGACAATCCCTGAAATATCTCTTGAACGAATATAACGATGCTGCAAACAATCATCCTGGAGGTAGATCGTTGTCTTCGTGATGTGATTTTGAATCCCGGAAACGTTCCTTTCCAATCTTTCGAGGTTCGTTGCTGGTGCGGGCACACCTCGAGGAAACTGTGGTGAGTCCAAGTTTGAGGACTCTCCCAGCTTGGAGTCGAAGGCACTGGAGCTCATAACTGGTGTTTATAACTTTGCGGAATTAACGACAACAAAATCACAGTCACGGTACTGTATCGTCCAGTAACAAAAGAAACACTGACCTTGCAAGCGGCTGATAGGGGACAGGCGATCCAAGTCGTTGAGATGTTGTTGGAACGCGTTATTTACATATGTTTGTGAAATAGTTATTGTAAGGAAAGTATAAGGTCGCGGTGTATGATACTGAGGTTCGGGAATGGGAATCGTGAACCGTCAATGTCGACAGATGCTACAACTAGAAGCTTGAAGCTTTGAACGGACGTAATGATGACAACAACAGTACAGAGCCAGATAGATATAGAGGAAGCACGAGATAGCCCAAGTAATCCTGGAGCAGTCCAGGTACCGTGATGAATGATGAAATGATGGTGAACAGGAAATTACGCGAGGACAGGATACAAGAATGGAATGAAAGAAGTAAAAGTTGTGTGGGCAGATCTTGTACTTATGCATCTGCGATGTGATACTACGTCTTCAGAGGATCTTCGCTTGCATCCATGAGACCATCAGCTTTCACGACAGGATCTGGCGCATCACCCAAAGGTCGCGATTTGAATTGTTGGACCGGTGTAGCATCGCCGTTGACTGTCGGCTTGGGTGGTGGGGGTGCTTCACCTTGAAGAGCATTCGGACTGGGGGTTGGACTGGGTGATTTTGGGACATCACCATTGACTTCGCTTTCACCGTTGACATCATCAAAAGGGCCATCGGCATGCTCGTCCTCTTCAATCTCTACCATCCTTGAATCACCATCTAAGCCCAATTCTGCATCGTCATCGAAGCCATCGCCCTGTTCAAATGCAGCCAGACGATCCCTGAGCGTTTGAGTAGGATCCGATGGGCGCGATCGTCCCCCCAACCCGAATGTATCGCTAAAGAACGACCGTCCGGAGCTTATCCCATCAGTTTCCATCTCATCCCCACTGTCGTCGTCCTCGCTATCGTCGTTGTTGCCAAACATGAGAGGGCCATTGTCGCTCATCATAGCGGAACCGGGGTGAAAGGAGATACCGCCTGTGCTTCCTAACACCCGGGCGAAACCAGAGAAGGCGCTCGATCCCCCTAGAAAGCCTGAACTTTCTTCACCGCGCTCCTTCCGCATCCGATCACGTTCCTCTTGTGCTTCTCTGCGAGCCTTGAATGCCGCCAGCCTCGTTTGCGAATAAATTTGAGGGACAGTGTTGGGTGTCTCGTAGCCATAATGTTGCTGGACACGATCAGTGATCCATTGATACCACTCTTGTTTTGAGCGACCGTGGAGAATGGCAACGATGAGAACCGTCATGTTGTCACATCCGATACCTGCGCCGGACGATGTATCCGGAGCCAGGCAGAGTTCGCACATCGCCTCGCCGATCTCCGACAATTCCATGCCCTCAGAGACTTTGAGTCTGATAAAATCAACAACTTGCTGTGACGATAAGCAATCCCATATTCCTGTCCAAATCATCAGTTGTTGGAGATACGATCGGTTTGATAAAGAATTTGATACTGACCATCGCATGCCAAAACGAGGAACTCATCCTCTTCTGTGATTTTGTGCACGGTGACGTCAGGGTCAGCGGTAATTACCTGCTTTTGTGGGACGAGGGAGTAGTTTTTTTTGAACTCGAAGTCCCCAAGGGCTCTTGAGAGTGCCAAATTTCCTGCCATTTCCGTCAAAAACCAAGGTCAATTTACCATAAGCTGGATCCAAATTACCATTAACACGACCATACTCTATATATCCGCCAGCGCCCACGATCCGCGCTCTCTCGGCTGTGCAAAACAGGATTCAGGGGAAACCGAGGTTGTGATGTGAAATGGAAAACTGACTTTCGCTAGATGGCTTGTGATCAAAACTAAGAGGTTTTACTTCTCCTTTTATACTAAGCACAGATCGCGAGTCACCAGCGTTAGCCTAGGGTTGCGATTCAAATCAGAAAGTACTGCGAAATGGTTAAAATAAGAATGCCGTACTACATAAATGTTCCCGTCATCCGCCACCAAGGCAGCGACCGCAGTACATCCGGAAGGATCCCGGGTATGGGCAGGGTCTACAGAAAACGACCAGTGTCAATAGTGCAAAATTGCGTCAGATTAGAACTATGACGCACCAGCGAGTAGATCCTCGTCGGTTCCTAAAAACGCTCGCTTCAAAGCTTCATCATATCGCTTTTCACGATATGCATCCTCGTTGATAAGACGCTTGTGGACGTTTTTGCCAGCAAACTTCGCCACCGTGCCACCTAAATCGAGTCAGAAGAGAAAGTAGAACATCTTAGACAAGGTATATACCGCCATGACCGTCATATACAGCGAAAAATGTATTCTTATCATCGCTTGTTTCGTCCAATGAAAGCACTGCTGCATGTGCATCCTCCATTGCTGTAGTGGTAGAGGAGTTTCATAGCGGTAGAGTGGCAGCGAGATGAAAGTAGATGATTCAGGACTAGTTAGAGAGATCACGCGAGATAAAATGATGTGGACGAACTGATTCTCCATCCTTGCATCTCAGAGACAGCAAAGACATAGCGATCATCCTCTCCCAACTCAGACTTCTTCTCCGTGGCTGCGGCAATGGAGATAAGTAAACAGTGCGTTCATCGAGACAAAACAAGGTGCCAGAAACACGCCGAGGAAACTGACCGGGTGCTGAAAGCGTTTGACCCTATAGCCATGACCATCTGGTGTTAGAAAGATGCAGATATAGCCGAAAGATATGTCTGAGCTTACCATGCTTAGTTATTGATGGGGGAGAAGACGTAAAAGATGGTAAACGAATGCGTCAAGCGCGTATGATGTGTTGTTTTTGTGAGAATATGGAATCCTTGTTTTGTTGGACGTGAAAGACAAGGAGAGAAGGTGCTTTAGAAATTTTCAGAGTGCAGCGGATGTGGTCGTATGCCGGTGCCCTTTTGCAACTTTGCCCTCCCGCACAGCACGCCAGTCATTCCTATTTTGGTTTGTTTGTCTTTTCGCCCAAATGGCTGGAGCCTGGAACCTGCAGCGTATAGGTTGGTGCCACCAAGCCCAAAGATCTCATTGCCTGACAGTGCCTGCTTTGTATTCGTACAGTTATTGGGCATTGCCTCTGGTTGTGGATTATGGGCCATGTGTAGCATGTGCTGGTTCTTTTCAGGTGGTCGGGATCACCGAGTATCTCGCTGGATTTTTGTGTCATGGGAACTGATATCGCACCATCGTAAGTATTAGTCCCCACATCTTACCAATCCTCGTGAACAGTGGATTTCACTGGGAAGTAACCATACTATCGTTGGTCAGCGAAGCTGGTACCGTCATGTTGATCTTTCTGTACAGGTCCTGTGCGCATAATTGCGCTTCTGGAACTTACCAAGGACTTTCTGAACATCATCTGGCAATCGACTTTCGGGGACTTCTCCACATTTTCTCGAACATCCAATGCTGGACGTCCACAGCTCCGAGACTCCAAGATTCCGAGGGAGATAAATTTTTGAGAAGAGATTCCTAATCAGCTGGAATCTGCATTTCATTTTACTGATTCGAAAAATTGCAGAGAGTGGCGTTCCAACTCATCACACGCGCACATCTACACAGGATAGACAAGATCCGATTCCGCGGGATGTCAACAGCTGCTCGGGGAGGCGTAAATACTGTGAAACACCTGACGACTCACCAGACACGGATGCCGTATGTACCATTTACTCTATTGATAATATTGCTTGCCGGAGCGATTAGATCTCAAGGAAGAACATTCCTTCTGTTAACATGACCGTATAGTACCCCCAAAAAGCGAGGTAGTTACAAAAGGCGTTACTATTGCGAATAACACACATTCTGTAAGTACCAGCAGAACTTTGGTCCTTCAAGCTTCAGAGCTCGGGGCACAATAAGAACGATCGGTGATCGAGCCATTTCATTAAAAACCTAATTTATGGGTAAGCGAATACGTTGACGCTGTTGTTGAGCGGTTGCTTGGCAATGAGAGATTTCAGTCACCAGATGAGGTGGATTCCAAATCCCATGATGCTACTCATTGATGGAATTCTTATTACTGACGAGGATGCACTCATACTACATCGCATATATCGGCTTCACCTCATTCAACCTCGGCTTTTTCACTTGGGTAGCCGGAGCGGCAGTACTGTATTTCGGCACACACACGATCATGACAAAAAAATTTCCTTTTTAAGGGCCACGAGAAAAGATCAAACTGATTTTCCCTCCGTGAAGGTCAGCTTCTGTGCATCCCGCTGCTTCGGGTCATTTATTGATAGGTTCCTGGTGGAACAATGTTCTCTGATTCCTAAAGACCTCACGGAATACAACAGGCAATGGAGTTCCCTGGCCTGGAGTCTGGACACGGTATCTCTGACGAAAACTCGGCCACCAAATCTCCATCACCAGCGCCAGACTCGCCCTAAATCAGTTTAGCCCCTCCGCACACAGTATAAAACCGAGAATGACATTTGTTAAACCGAGTATACGCCCTGATTCTCGTCCATTATATATTCTGCACCTGCACCGTAAAAGAACTGGCACAGTGCAGTGCTTTATGTTTGTGCTTTGACCTGGACTAATTTCAAACGAGACATTGCGTTACCAGACATCCGCCGATATCCGAATCGCTCCAGGTCTATCATAGGTCATCGTGTTGCGCTAGAGAGTGCATAAAGATCAACTTCAAAATTCTGGGTTTCTCTTCCTTGCCCTCCAACGAGCAAGATGTGTGATACCGTGTATGCTCCCCATATGGTACAGCCCTTGTCTGCTTCATCGGAAGCTATGTCAGGCTCACATTGCATCATTATAGCAGCAAAGCTGGGATTTGACCCCAGCACGACATCGGAGGCAGAGTCTTTCCCAATCTTCTGTTTCATCACAATCCTCCATATCTTCTTACTTCCAAAGAGTAGCGGAACCTGTCATGCCAGCCGCCACACTAGGTCATCATAATGCCTATGGGTCATTCACTACTACACCATCCGCGAGTTATTGGCTGCATACATATCTGAACATTCCAGATAACTCAAAACGTCGCGGAAAACAGCGTGAAGTAGGATGGCCATCAAATTATGACTTCTACACTCCAGATTCACCGGATTCCCCACTGAGTCCTTCAAGCCCGCTCCGAAGCCCCTCAATAAGTCGTACAGCATCACATGATGATTATTTTGAAGATGCATCTACCGGTCTCTCTTCAGTTCCACCTTCACCTCTACCTCCCCCTTTTCATGAGGACCTGGGCCTTGCCAAACTACATCCTATTCTAGAAGCCGTGGAGGGAGCATCAAAGCTATCAAGCCAAACTGCTTGCGTAACATGTCTCAAAGTCGGCAAGGACTTTCCTCGTTGTCCGAGGTGTAGTGATATGTGGTGCTCGCGAGCGTGTAGGTTAGACGGAGGAAAAAAGCATGTCTGTAAACCTAGTAGGAAAAAGGTTTGATCCATTTTGGATCGAAAATCGTTATCGTTGTCGATATGGTTTTGCTCTTGTTTTGCGTTATTTTGGTTCATTCTGTATCCATAGTGCTTACTTTTGCGATATCTCCTTCATTTGTTCCCATCATTTCTCGTAGTTATCATAGCTATCATGAATTCGGAATCTAGGCGATATCTCACTTTGGGACCTTTTCGGTGTGCCCTGAAATTGATCCTGATGACCACCGTGATTGGGCAGCGTCCGCGTCTTCAAAACTTATCAAGTCAGTATCCAGACGGAACGGGAATTGGATGCTCAAACACTCCGCGATAACGATTCGACCTGGCTAGGCTAAAATACAATCTTTGTCCCTTGTGCAGGCACGATGCTGGCACTCTTTTGCTTCTTCTTTGCCTCCCACGACGGGTGTAACGGCCGCTGATCCCGATTATTCTGCGGAGGCCCATGGTTAGTTTGTGGTTTCAAACTCTGAGATTTCCACCCGGAATCCGGAGCCTGATTGAATTGTGGGGGCTGTTTCCGAGGAGGAGCGCGGTGGAATGGACTATTCGCGTGAGACTGGTGCTGGGCAGAACTGTTGTTTCGCTCCCGTCGCTGGTCCGCAGGGATAAAACTTGAGCGGGGTCGCTTCAAGGATGCAGCGGTATCTCTATGTTTCTTCACGTGATTCGCGTTCTTACCGAACTTCTTCTCCCATATTCTGGAAATTGATGACGAAGTTAATTTATTTGACACACATGGGAGATATGAGAACTTACGCCCGTCGTGCACGTTGGCCGCGTCTATTCTTCTTGACTTCGTCAACAGCCTTCTCGTCGCTATCACTCCACTCGCTATCTGAATCTCCACGCGTGAATCCCACTGATAGAGAAGGAAGGAATGCCGATTGTGTAGTGCTCTTGCCCTTTTTCGCTGGAACGCTTTCAGGAGATGCAAGTCGTTTTCGGGAAACCGGTGCGTCATTCAGGTCATTGTCACTTTGGTCGGAATTCCTTGCGTCATCTCCATCATCTAAGTCGCTATGGCCTGAATTGGATTCAAGGTCGTCGCGAGAGATGGTTTCGTTTCCACTAACAGTCCCAGATTCCCATCCATCATGTCCGCCTTCGCCATCAGTGTCATTAACATCACCATTCGAGTCGGATTCCACATTGTGGTTATCGTTGACGCCATGTAGAATATCGCCTTGCGGTTTGTTTTTGATGGGTTTCCCCTCGGCTCGTCTAGTCTTTTTTGATGGCGGCAATATGGTGCCTTCACCCTCGTCTACTGAAGCGTCATATGCTTCAGGTTGGGGATGTGTAATCCGTTTAAGGCCCTCGATCACGGAGGAAACTTCCGAGGCCAGCACCTTCGAACTGAGCAGACGACTCTGGACTTTCCCTAAAGATGTCCCGGGTGCAGCAGCTACAACAGGATCGGAAGCTAGTTCAAGTGAAAGAATAGCCACAATATGCATATTATCAGCTAGGAGTTTGTCCTTTTTTATTTTGGTTGTGAGAGCTGTATTAGCCATCGATTCATGATCAATGTGCTAATAGGCTTGTTAGTATGACATTATGAATGACAGATTCCACTTCACCTTTAGAAGCTCAAGCTGGGCCTCAATCTCGGGGATTTCTTTTGCCGCAGCATCCTTCCGTCTGTGGTGGGTGAATATGGGGGTACTAGCTCTGGTGTATCACATGCCTACCTGAGATCTTTGAGTTTCTTGAGCACCTTCTGCAGTTCGAACGATTTGGCTTTTTTCGCCGCTTTTCTGACTTCTCTCACATCATGGTGCTTGATGATTCATTGTATTAAATTCAATTGTTGTGAAAGACATGCTGAAGTGACATGCCAGTTTACGGGTGAGTTTACTGCCAATATCTTCCTGGCAGAGAGTAGATCAATGAAGATGACTCGCGGAGGTCTGCGTGGCTTGGCTCACTTCTTTAGCACCTCCTGAGTTTCGTTTTCTCTTTACAGCACGAACCCTGTCTGTTGACATGCTGTATTCCACAACAGCATTCGAAAGGAGTGAGGAAGATATATTGAGCGGAGTTTGAATTGAAGCAACAAGGACTTCCCCGGAGAATGTCAGAAAGTCTTGGAACAATTTCTGACGGTACCACAACCATCGTAACAGTAGCGCGACAATCACATCGGTCAATTTTATAACACGCTCAAGTTCAACAATGCCACGTAACGCTGGTCTCAAACGGACTCGATCCGTTTCACGCCAACAAGCAAAACCCAAACCGGAGGTTGTGGACCTTGATACGAAATCGGATATTGTTGACAGTGAAGAAGCTACTCCAAAGAAAAAAGTAAGATGGGGAGGCGGCTCTTCATCTCTACATGAGGATGACAACACAAATGGAGAGAACGAATCAACTGATTCAGTGAAGGTATTTCGGAGTAAACATGATAACTTGGCAAGACTGATTGCACCATGGTCCACGGTTGAAGGTATGCTTGACCGCATCGTGTCAGCAGTAAGCATTTATTGTAAATAAATCATTATCATACTCAAGCTATCGTCACGAAGCGGTCGCATCGGATGTGCCTATTATGATCCTGTTAAATGCTTGATATACGTCCTGGAGGATACCCAAGAGAGCGCTCATTTCGATGTGTCCAAATTACGTTGAGTATATTTTATGATATACTAGATATATGCTCTATGTGTGCATCTAACTTCTATGCGCCGTGCGTCAGTTCTTGATCAGTGTAACCCTGACATCGTTATGACCAGTTCTAAAGCGGACGACGGGTTCATCACTGTGCTTCAAAATTATAGTACGTATATTAGATTTCGTTTCTCTCACTCATAGCCCGCATATACTCAGCTCTGACACAGTGGAAGCATCCGGCAACGTTTTTCAAATCAGGCCTCATAAAGAGTTTATTCCTAACAAAGGCCGAGATCGACTCCTTTCTTTGCGTTTTCTTTCAGAATTAGATCACGAAGAGACCGCCTG
Organism: Hygrophoropsis aurantiaca; assembly: GCA_021014935.1. Lineage (NCBI taxonomy): Eukaryota > Fungi > Basidiomycota > Agaricomycetes > Boletales > Hygrophoropsidaceae > Hygrophoropsis > Hygrophoropsis aurantiaca. Next base: position 201,505 of record MU267600.1, read on the forward strand.
CCACCCTTCGTCTGACACAAACTCCAGCGTCGCCCCCCAAAATGCCTATGATTTTATGCAAAGACGGAGAGAGGCTGGTGCCGATCCAACCGCAAAACGTTGGAATGCAGCAATCAGACTTGCAAATTTTGCTGCCCTTGAGTCATCCCCGCTTTGCGTCAGTAAAGATGTCTTCCTCCTGAAAACTAATTTTGAAATTAACAACACGCAGATCTCGAGTATTGGTGCTCTCCTCGATCATCTCAGCCGAATACGAGCCGCTAGTGAATTTGATGATACTGGCATAGAAGGGTTGGATGTCCGTGGAATAGAGGCCCTGACTTTGTATAATTTCATTGACACTGACCTTTAGATCAAACTGATTTTTAACTTAGAGACCAGGTGATGCACATCAATGCTGATGCATTATTGTAAGTTTCTTATAATCTAAGGCGCTCTTCATTTGATGTCCCTATAGTTCCCTTCAAATCTTCGAAAACGAGAACCATGCGTCAATCCACTCGGATAAAACTAAAGAGGGACTTTCATTGTTTGGTAGTTAATGAACTGGGATAATATGACCTTACTTATGTTTACCAGGTACTCTTGACGGTACTCGAACATCGCTCGGTCGTTCCCTTCTGCGAACTTGGCTATTACGACCTTCGTTGTCACTTCAAGTTATCAGTGCTCGTCATGATGCGATAGAATGTTTCATCCATCCGGAAAATATGGCATCTACCAACGCACTCCATACTCATCTAAAAGGAATCAAGAATGTGCCCAGAACCCTAAGTCAGTTGCGATCAGGCAAGGCAGGTGTCACCGAATGGCAAGGACTTGTAAAGGTCTGTAGTGCAATCGTATTGGCAGAACAGATCTCATCCTTATCAATAGTTCACTTATCATTCGGCTATGCTTCGTGACGCATTGGCAGAACTATACCAAGCTGAGGATGTTGAAGTTGTTACTAGGGTAGATTTGATTTTGATTGTATGCATCGACATCGCTTATAGCCCCTCTAGCTCATTGCAGTAATGGATATCGGAAGCTTCAAACAAGTAGGGAACGCAGTCAACGAAACGGTAGGTGACAATCACTTGCTAATCCTCCGCTCACTGAGGAAATTACTGTAAGATCGATTGGGAGGAATCCGCAATCGCTGGTCGGGTATGTGTACGACCACATATTGATGAAGAACTTGATAAGCGGAAACATGTATATAATGGTATCGATGGTGTTTTGGTCAGTACTAGGGCAGCGTTATGACACTGGTACAGCGGCTCAATTTTCCGATCTAGTCAAAAGTCGCAGAACAAATATGCCATACTATCCCTCCGGATTACGCACCATCTCTCAACGTGGTCTATTTCCCTCAGTTAGGTCAGTGGAAATAAGTACTCGTTTCAATCCGGTGGCTCAAAATAGTATCACGTCAGGTTTTTTGATCTGCATACCTATGCTTGATGAATGGAAGACGGGTGAAGGAATCACTGTATTGGAAGGCTGGACTTTCCAGGTATATAAATATCATTCACATATCTATATTGTCTCATTCTGACTCATGCTGTCAGTTTTCTTCAGAGTAAGTAGCTGTTGATCTTTTCATTCTGTATCGTAACGCAGCCATATCCGTCAGATCGCATGTTTATTTCAAGTCCCAAGAGATGTATGGTATGCACATACCTTACCTTGTTAATTGATCGTTGTTTTTATATTCATGAAGACATGGACTCTCATATCGGGGATCTTCACCCGTCTATAGTTGGTACGTGTACAATATACTCCGTAATAAAGGTCCGCGCTCAATTCTTCCAGACCGAGAAATCGAAATCATCCAGGAATTATTGGATAGGATTTTGGTATATGACCAATCGATGTCAAATGCCTGTGATGTATGCGCCGAGCTTGACTGCTTGCTGGCGTTTGCCGATGTTTCCAGAGGATTTAATTATCGAAGGCCACGAATGGTCGAAGAGCCGATCATTGAGATCATCCAAGGAAGGTAGGCTAAAGTTTCCCGGATTATAATATACGAGCTATTAAAACACAACTCAGGCATCCGCTGCAAGAACAAGTAACCGATACGTTCGTTCCTAATGATAGTCGCCTTGTTGGAGGTGTTGGCCTTGGCAAATATTTTGAACGAGATGACGAATATGAGTCTAGTCAAATGGGGCTTTGGAACAGTGTAGTTCTATGCACAGGGGCGAATGCATGCGGCAAAGTATGCAGTGTTGATTGTTCACATGCCCAGTGCTAACAATGCCTATGCTTTTAGAGTGTATACTTGAAACAAGTAACTTGACGAGAAGATTTTTTTGTTGACACTCCCAGCTGATTGCTTTTTGAAGGTTGCTCTTATCCAGTATATGGCGCAAGTAAGCACATCTCCATTACAACTCAGGACCGTTCGCTTACTGTACTTATCATAGATTGGATGGTACTCTCGACATCAATTTTCTGAGCGTTCCTAACTTACTTTTAGCTTCGTTCCTGCCGAGGCCGCCACCCTCGGGATTGTGGACAAAAGTCGCTCCTTTCTTATGCAAATAACCATGTAACTCAAATGTTTACAGTTTTTACCCGAATCCAAACACGAGAATCAGTGTCCAAGGTACCTAGGCTGTTAACACATGCATGTGCATTTTGAACATATTTATAAGGTGCAATCTGCTTTCATGATCGACACTAACCAAGTTTCTTTGGCTCTTCGGAATTGCACAGCTCGCTCGTTGGTGCTCTTGGATGAATTTGGGAAAGGAACCATCTCTACAGGCTCGTTACTTCAGTTCTCCATTTCCTTTTATCGCGGTTGTAATCCTGAAACATTTTGACCATGGTATTTCGCATATTCAGATGGCGCTGGCCTCTTCTGCGGCGTCCTCAAACATCTTCTCAAACGTGGTGCAGGATGCCCGAAGGTCCTTGCGGCGACACATTTCCACGAAGTATTTCGAAAGGATCTCTTTGACCCTAAAACACTTCCGGTCACATTTCTTCATATGCAAGTCATGTTTACATCCGGTAACGGGGAACTTCTTGGACACAACCGTGACACTACAAAATCTCGATTGAGCCGTACATCAGCCGTGGATGACGAGGGCTCTGATGCTGAAGACGAATTTCCCCACAAAGTCACGCCTGGAGAGAAGATCACATACCTTTACCGGCAAGTTTACTCAGCTATCGGGATACTCGTTCAGTGCTTATACTTGCCATTTCCGAAAAAGTGTTGCACCAGGACTATCGCTTAATTCTCATGCGGCTCAGTGCGCAGCAATGTTTGGAGTGCCACGCCGTGTTGTCGAAAGGGCCCACTACGTCAGGTAAGCTCTTCAGATAACATTGATTTTCTGTTCCCCGTCAACACGATTATGCCGATTCTGTTTACTCATGGCGGACCGGTCTAAATGTTCAAGCCAACTTCTCGCTGCCCATGAACTTGGAGATCTCCTCGAAGAAGATATGACGGCGGACGAGCAAAAGGATCTTGAAGATGCTGAAACTATATGTCGACGATTTTTGACCTGGGACCTACAGAGCGATGAAGCAACCGAACAAACGAATGTAAAAGATGTTCTTGCAATGGTCTTAGGGCGCGACAAATGAGCCCACTGGCCCATATATTTATCTCATTATTTCGTGCTGTAATCGCTTTTTAGGGATAAATACCCATTCATCTGTGTAGCACTGCGCTTGTTCACGTCGGCTGATAAATGGCACGCGCATGGTATGGATCGCAGTGACACTGATTGCAATAATTGTGCGTTTTCCTGCTAATATACTGCTTCTGGAAATAAGTACCTCATCACCACTGGCCGCGGCCCCACATTCAACATGGAGCACAAACTGTCACATCAGATAAGAAATGTCGACTTAAATGAAAATATATCACTCGTCAAGCGAAGTACTGATCTCGTGGTCGTCACTGATCTGCGCAGATCTTCATCGCTGGAAATGCGCTGTGGAATACGCCGGCTTCGTAAACGAGGACCTCAAAAGGCAAAACCCGAAGATCACCGGCAAGCGGTCTGATGTATTTAATCAGACCGCAGTGCATTCGCTCATGAATTGAACGTACCAACTGCTCCTTTTGAACTACATGAAATTGTTGGTACTCTGTCTGGTTCTTTTAATATTAGGTACCACCATTTTCAGTCTTGCACCACGAACCGTTAATAATTATCCCATCATTGATCCACGAACCATGAACGTTTGAACCTCAAGGGGCGTCCAAAACTGTAAGTAATTCCAGACGTAATTCCAGGCTTCGACCCACAAAAGTCTAGTGGCACGTCCCTTGATGAACATCGGATCTTGTTGTCAATGTCATCGTTGAAAAGACAACACGTCATAGCAATCCGGATATGTCAGGTTTTGTTGGTGTTCCATGAGTTCAATTATTGGCATCTATCAATACCAGTGTTAGGCGTTGCGGTCGCGTCTGCTAGAATGACTGTTCCTTGAATTGTTTGGCAATTTTGAGTGATCCGGATGCGATGCAGCATCTGCTGGGAATATATGCAAGTAAGAAATAAAAGGACGCTAACTTTTAGAACGCCAGCCAATTTATTTTCATTGCACAAGAAGAAGCCTTCAAGTTCGGTAGGAGGTAATTGAAATGAGCCCCAGAGTTTGGTTGAGTGAGTTTCAAAACTAAATTCCTTTAATATGTACTCACCCAAAATGTTTCATACAGTTACTGGATCTTCGACAGGTCTTGGACGTGCTGTCACCGAACTACTTCTGGAAAACGGTGAAATCGTGGTAGCAACCCTGAGGAAACCGGAGGCCTTGTCTGACCTCATTACAAAATACCCTGCACAAAAACTGCTCGTTGTTCAGTTGGATGTAAAGAGGAAGACGGACGTCGACATCGCGTTTGCAAAAGCAAAAGAGGCCTTTGGTAGGGTTGACATTGTAGTGAACAATGCAGGCTATGGTATTGTCGCCGAGATCGAAGGCACCAGTGAGGATAGAGCTCGTGACTTATTCGAAGTCAATTTTTGGGGAGCAGCCTACATTACTAGAGAGGCTGTGCGGTTTTTCCGAGAAGAGAACAAACCGATAGGTGGTAGAATTCTGCAGGTATCATCGAAAGGGGCTATTGATTCTAATCCGGGAACTGGATTTTATAACGCGAGGTGCGAATAATTTTATTGAATCAGCACGAAAGCACTGATTGGTATGCGCAGTAAATTTGGTTTGTGTGCTTATCTGTTGTACAGAACAATGCTGAGAGCTGCAATTTGGTTTAGCTTTGGAAGGTTTAAGCGAGGCCTTGGTGTCAGAATTGGATCCCAGTTGGAATATCAAGGTATTGTCGTAGAATGGACGCGCACTGTGTTATTGGCTCATTTCTTAGATCACGATAGTGCAACCGGGTCCATTCCGCACGAAAGCACCCTTCGAAAATGCTATTCATGAACCTCCGCATCCGGCTTACACGAAACCTGATCTCCCTACCATAATGGGACGCGCCCTCTTCAAGCTGCCCGAAGGCAATGCTTATTTCAATGGCGATCCGAAGAAATTTGCTGCAGCAGTCCTGAAAATATCGTCCGATGAGAACCCTCCATTGCGATTACCCTTGCAAGAGAAAACCGTCGAAGCAATGAAGCAGAAAATTGCAACACTGTCGGCATCGGTCGATGAGTTCGCGTCTTGGTCGAATGATCTAAATTTCGTGGACTAGTCGGATATGATATAAACTGCATGATAGGACAAGATATCGAAGTTATCCTGAGAGTGGAGAATGATGAAGCGGACGGAGACAAATGATGGCGGGTTCAGAGTGATCCCAGGGAGCTTATCATGGTTGCAAGTTTGGATTGGACTCGGAATACCAGTGGGGACGGTGTTTAGGCTGAGCGCTATCCATGGATACGCAAGACAGTGTCAAAACCCGACTCGTAGTGTGAAGTTGGACTCACCACCAGTGATAACCCGTTTCAGTTTGAAGTGTAAGTATAAGGAAAGAGCCAGGCGACAGTTATGCCCGCAATCAACCTGTAAGGCCCAATGAATTGGTGAATATAGATGAGGAACTTGAAAATGGCAAGAAATTTCAGAGTCAATCAAAAATGCGCTCGCACGGCAGCATGACTCTTGAAGCTTGAAGATGTGCCAGATGTTAATCTCGAAATTTCGTGAGTGACAGTGTATGTCATAGAGCCGTAGGACGGAGCAGATACTACTTACATTATATCATGATAGTGTAGGAAAGCTTACAAGTAGTCGTACGCTCATTGACACGCGTGAAGGTCAGGCTGGTCACCACTGCGGCTCTCGATCTATGTCGAAGGCTAGTCTCCCGGAGCCAGCGCAAATAGAAGGATGACCGTGACAATCGTTCCTGGTATTCTTAAGTTTGGAGATCAGCTTCGTCAATGGATACAATGAAGGAACAAGCGTGAAGTAAAATTGCAAGAGAACTAGATCTACAGCATGTATGTGTACGACGACAATTACAAGTCAAAGCAAAAGCAAGCGACCCGGGAATACATTATGCGAAACTATTTTCAACATCGGCACTGTCATCCCCTTGTTCAAGATTAGCAAACTAAAGCAGATCATCAATACTCATTCGAATAAAAAAACTGCGTGACTCACGGTTAAGAAGGCAGCAGGGCGATGTTCTTCAGCCCAGAAGAGTAACGGTGTATCGAGCGTCATAGAGTAGGAAAGATTCGAGGACCATAGCTGGGTGAGGCCAATACCATAGTTCCACACACGGCCTTCAGGGACCAGAGTCATACCCAGTACACGATCAGAAAGAAGTAGCTGAACCCGCTCTGACATGTTGAGATTAAAGCCCTGAAAACACGGGTCAGTGCGAAAAACGACACTGAATTTGAGTAGGCTACACACCGGTGGATTAGCGGAATTCTCTACGTTTTTGCGACCCCATTCGAAACCTGGAACGGTGATAGAATGTGCTGATAATGACACAGAACCAGGAGTGAAGGATGCTGTTATGCAGATTGAAGATGAACCCCATTCTGGATGATCCGCCATAATCTTCGCCTGGGTCGTAACATCCGTCGGCGACAGGTGGTTGAGCTCGAGTGCCTGAGTTTTGATCCAGCCAAGAGGTTCAAGATCTTTTAGCAAGAAGTCATCTTTCGGTAACTGAGAAGGCAACTCGACGCTATTGTTACTACCACGCTGTGGAGCCCAAGCGATTGCCTGTGATACGTCGTGTTAACTCAGTGGTGAAACATACAATGTACTTGAAAATCAACTTACCTTGATCTCCTTCACCTGTTTGTTATCAGGGGGGGAAACGCCATACAGGAAAGCCGCCACTTGCGTCCGCAGATCTGCCGCACTGATGAAAGCGCGGAGAATATTTTTGGGAAGGACATAAGTGAACGATGCGGCATCATCTTTGACATCATCATTGGATACATAGATGTGCTGAAGGCGGAGTGGCAGATGCGTGGCGGAGATGGCACGAACACGCCAGTCAGACTTGCTGCTGAAGACTTGCTGCTCATAGTTAGTGGCTATAAATCAGAAATGTTAACCGAGGATCGATATCGAAGAATAGATGACACAAACTAGTGACAGTCTGGATCGTGTCTCCGTGAACATTAGTCGTTTGGCTGTCAAGAGTGTCAGACGAAGCAACTACTCAAGATAATTTAAACATACGTTTGCACTGCCGTGACCTGGCTTTGTGCCTCCGAGCTCTTCTCCAGCTCAGCCATTTGTTGCCGCTGTACAGAAGGAGCGGCGATCTCCTGGCCAAGAATGATGTCACGAATCTCGCTAGCTGTCAAGGATGCGATATTGACGCTGTTGCGCTTTCCGAAGTCCTGTCCAAAGAGATAAGTAGGGATTCGGTATCGACATTGATGATGCTTACAGCCAAGATGAGGTCTTTCATAGCAACTTCAACCTTGATCCATTCGTCATCGCTAAGAGAAGGCCAGACGAAGTGGGGCTCTGTAATCGTCGACTTGTCGGGGTGGAGGATAATTTTGGCTTTCTCGTTGTTCACATGTAGACCACGGAGTAGGAGAATGAGACGCGAGAATGCAGTGTAGCTCGATATCGATTTCAGCCAATCATCTGGTGGATGTTGGTCAGTTATCACAAGACTGGCAAACTGATAAATTGGCGTACCATAAAGACTGAAGAGAACCATTTGAGGTTGAGTAGCACGCTATGATACGGTTTAATCATCGATATTGGAAATAGCGAGTAATAAAAACTTGCCAAAATCAGGTCACCGAATTTCTCCATCTTCATGCAAGCCTGGAATGGCAACTGGAGCTCGCTACCCTTGATGACAATGTTGGGGAAATCAAGCAAATGGACTTCAAGAGGATCCAACATGCCCTTCCGGGTCACAATGACTTGTTTCGGCTGTTCTTCAACGGGTAGTGATCGAACCAAGGCTGCTACTTCTTCGGCAGTCTTCCACTTAGCCAACTGTCCAAGACGCTTTTGACCAGCCCAAACACTGGTATGAATGACCTTCAAGAACAGCTGACCAGAGCGAGGGTTGAAAATGAAGATAGCACCATCTAAACACAGGTATGAATATGAAAACAAATGACTTGTAGGAGTTGTACATACTAATGGGTTTGGTGGTCAAGTTACCCTCGAAAGTCTTATGGATTGTGACACGGTACACATTGGTATCATCCACGAACCCTGTAACATGCAATCAGCGAACTGCGTCCGAATAGAGATGTAGAAATTTACAAATGATTTGATTGGAAAATAGCTCCGAGTAGTTCTGACTGTTAAGATATGGCTCGGTAGGCTCAGACGAGTAGAGTTGGAGACCCTTCCTAATACGCTCGCGCAGGACGTGGCAAGCAGGGTTAGCCTTTAGGATTTTAGCCATGGCTTGCTGGATAAGGGGTTTCATTCCAGGGAACCAGTTGCCGAAGGCTGACCACATGTTATATGCCAAATCCATGCCGATCATAACACCTGTAGGCGAAGGATATATACTCATTGAATCCGACACCTAAGTGCACAATAAGCTTACAAACAAAGTAAGAAACATATAACACGTACATAGTCAAGGAACTTCGCGCGAGTATAACGCTCGATGTCGTGGCTGTCGAAGTCACCCCAACGCAATTGAACATCAATCCAGTATTTGTTACTTGTTGTGCCATCGGGTAAATCTTTGCTCTGGGGAAGGAAGACATCAATAATGATTTACAGAAGAGACTCGTCAGACCTACTGCTGCATCAGTCACGAGAGTGGGTCTCGAGATATTCCACTGTTTAATGATATGAATCAGAAGCGAATACAAGACTAAAATAGTAGATAACTCACCTTGTAAGCCGAAAAGAGCAGGATATCGGCGCACGACGAGTTCATCTTGTAACTCTTACGAGGATGGATTGTCTCTTTCTGCACAGTTTCAATCTGCAAAGGCTCAAGCTCCTGATCGAAGACTTGACATAAATCCATGACAACGCTTTCATGAACTGTATGTGGTTGTTAGAACAAGATGTATAAGTGTATCGGAAAGAACTCACTCTTCTGCCACAAATGGGCACGGAAGATTTGGATCAAGCTGATCTTTAAGGTAGGTATCTTACCATGCCTAAAATGTTCGTGTTAGCAAATTCGAATTTTTCAATAGCTGGCAAACTCACATAAAGATGCCAGTCAAATCCAGCTGAACTTGGAAACCAACATAGACATTAGCCCGATTGATGGTCGGACTCCACCAGAGTGTGAAACGACGATTAGGAATCTGGTTAAGACCTGAACGCTGGGCATTGGTCAACTTTTTGTAACGCATTGATTCTTCGAAACCAGAAGCTTTCTCCCAGAAGAGACCTGCAGGCCGATGTTAAAACATTGTAGCATATACTGTGGTAAAGAGAGTACATACCCTCCCAAGTCGGGAAATAGGTTCCCTTGAACAATGTGTGTTCAAGGATGCCTTCCACACCACCAAGAGCAGCGATAACATCCACGCGGTAATTATTCAATTGCCACAGTTTGCCATCATGGCGTTGCGATGTCCACCAGAATGGATTGCTTGTAGCAACGTGAGTGCGCATATTGACAGGTGCAATATAAACAACTTACTGCTTCAAGAGCTGATACTGCTTCCAATCCGTACGCACACGCCAACCACGGTCGTATGCCAGGCTGTTAAATTCATTGTGAGAAGTCAAAGAAACAATAAAATGAAAACAAAAACTTACGTATGACGATCCTTTTGGAAGAGAGTGTTGATACGGGGAATACCACGATCCCAACTGTCTTCAAGATCTTCAAGAGTGAGCCGACGGTTCTGCGCATTGGCCTCCTTCCTCTTCATAGAGTATTCTGACCAGACACGAGCAGAGTCCAAGAATTCTGCTTCCCAAGGTTGAAGGTACCGGTAAAGATTAGGAATTAATTGATCTTCTTCGTGTGTCATTCCGGCTCTGAAATGCGTGACTAGGCAGAGACGTGAGCACCAAGATCAAGAATCAAACGGAGGGTACGAACCAGTAACATCGGTTTGCTTTGACCAGCGCAAGTCACTCTGCGGGATGAGGACATGACCCATCGACAACATTCCAAGACCACCCAATTCCTTTGGCGTGTAGAACACCACAGGCGGGAAACGTGAGGGCATCTTACTGTTCAAGCCAATCTTGACACGAGTCTGGATCTTGTTCTCCGCCTTGACGAGCGAATCGAGTAGTTCATTGGTATGAATGACAGCTTCACGATAGTATGTCATCAAGCCGATGAGAGCCGTATTCCACTTGTTGACAATCTTGGAGAAAGTGGTGGATCCGGAGCTCATCAACACTTGCCGAATGCGATTATTGAATTGCTGGAC
>MU267601.1:0-95131 GCA_021014935.1 Hygrophoropsis aurantiaca
ATATCTATCTACTTATTAACACATGTTAGATTTGCTCGTGTTTGGTGACGTCAGATCTATGATAAATGAGATCAGTATATAATTATCGTGTAATATCCCCTAACTTTATCGTTAACCATGTCCCACCCACCTCCCAATGCACCCATTCTCTATTCTTTCTCTTCTACAGAGGACATTATTACTCCATTAGCAGACTTTGTGTTCAAAGCTCAAAAAGAGGCTATCGAGAAGAAGGGCAGATTTACTCTTGCGATCTCTGGTGGCTCACTGCCCAAGCAGCTAAGAGGCCTCAGAGATCTACCTGATGGGGCCGTGAAATGGAACAAGTGGTACGTTGCATTCTTCCTGAATCGTTGGATTTGAAAGCTGATTACTGATAGGCAAGTCTTCTACGCCGATGAGCGTGTTGTACCCCTCGATCACGACGATTCGAACCACAGACTATGCATGGCTGAGCTTTTCTCCCATGTTCCCATCCCACCGAACAACATTCATTCTATCGATGTCTCTCTCCTCGATGACCTCGAGGAACTCTCAGATGCATATGAGAAGGAACTCATCCATGAGTTCGCTCAAAAGGATTCAGCGCGATTCCCCGTCTTCGATCTTATCTTACTCGGAATAGGTCCAGACGGACATACCTGCTCCCTGTTCCCTGGGCATGAGTTACTTGCCGAAGAGGATAGATGGGTTGCCTACATTACGGACTCTCCTAAACCTCCTCTTAAACGCATCACCTTGACATACCCTGTCGTCAATCATGCACAGCGCGTCGCTTTTGTGGCCGCTGGTGCAGGCAAAGTTGACATCTTGCCTACTATTCTTGATGAGCCACAGCAAGGGTTGCCTGCATCGAGGGTCAAACCTGTTTACCCCGGTCAGATACACTGGTTCGTCGACAATGCTGCTGCTGCTAAAGTGCAGTATCCGAGAACCGAGTACAAGTTGTAACTTAGGACCAGCCTGAATCGCACGGCCATTCTAATCCACTTTTAACAATAGCAGCTCCCTCATGTACTCAGCTACCTTGTACAAAATTATCTTTGAATAGGGTATTTTTGTTCCAATACATATTGACCGTGGAAAATTCAAAATGGTACGCTGCTCCTCACTCAAATCCACGATTCCTTAATGCTAAAAAACGCTAATATATATTGAAACAAAAATACCCTAATCATCCCGATAAGTTCGCTGACGGCAGACGCATATCAATTAACAGAGTAGATGTTCAGGGTGTTGTGAAAATATTCATGGAAACACTGTAGTATATTATTGGTCGTGATGGCAAAGGGGTAACATGCGGGGTGTACACCGCTGGCAGCATAAAACAGGGAAAAAATCCAACAAGTAAATCAACAGTTGCATCCATAGTTCTGTGTGCTCTCCCGGTCAATCTGGATCGGGTCAGGATAGTCCACATACCTGAGGCAAGAGTTGAGCAAAAATAAATAATGCGAGGAGAATGATGACGTACAGTTGTTCTTCTGCCTCTTGTTGCAGAGCATTCTTTGATACAGTCTGGAATGCTTGCTCAACATTGATAGCTTCCTTGGCAGAGGTTTCGAAATAAGGGATATTCCCTTTGGATTGGCACCACGTCATTGCCCGTTTCTGGGTCACCTGAACGATCCGTTGTTGAGCCTGGGCCTTTCTGATTGAAATTGGTAGCATACCTGCCGCTTGTTCTCCTCCACATCAATCTTATTACCAAGTACAACGAAGGGGAAATTCTCTGGATCATGTGGGCTGGCCTGGATGAGGAACTCATCGCGCCAGCTGTCGAGAGTTTCGAAAGATTTGGCACTGTTCACGTCGTATACGAGAACGCAGCAATCAGCACCGCGATAATACGCCACTCCAAGTGACTGGAAGCGCTCTTGGCCAGCGGTGTCCCACAACTGCGAAAAATGTTAAAATGCACTCGAAAATAACGCAGTGCTTCCGACATACCTGCATTGTTACGAGACGGTCGTCGACCATGACCTCTTTTGTCAAGCTGGGTACGCATAAGCAAGAGCTTTCACACAGAACAGGGGCCCACATACAAGTCGGCTCCAATGGTGGCTTTGTACTGGTTGCTAAAGCGTTTATTCACATATTGGTTCATGAGCGAGGTCTTCCCGACACTGGTATTAAGCAGATATTCGGTTAAGCCACTGAAATCTTGGACTGGGAAGTAAAGAGCACAAACCCGCTGTCGCCTAGAATGATGACCTGTGCCGACGAGTCAGGAAACACATCAGAGCCACGACTTGTATACGAGGGCAAGAGCAAGTCCATACCTTTAGCAATACACGACCCATAGTGTTCGATATTCGGAACTTGGAAACAAAAGATGGAACAGAAAATGACAAGTCTTGTAGTTGATGCAGGTGTTGCACAGATCCAGTAGGCAATTGACAGGAAGCGGGTTTCGGTGGAGCGCCGACAACCGAGCGAAGCCGCTTTCAGTCTCCGCTTCAAATAATCCCAATTTCCCGATTGGAACCGTGTCTGGTTATTTGGGAGGCGTTTGGATTTCATGGCAGAGCCTTCATGGCAAGAACTTTTGCGGCTGCGGCTGGTAGAGCGAAATGCAAAACAATCTGCATTTGCCTCTATCATAGAACAATGTTTGTCCTTGAAATCCTTGGTTTATCACGCTGATATCTAATCAGAATACATCACAAGACCGTAGGCTGGCACAACAGACTAAACTGCTCAAGGAGCGCAATGCATCTCTACTCAAGGCTGTCGGTTCCGTACGCGCCAATCCAAGCGCTTCATCATCTTTCGTCCCTGGGACAAGCGAAGAGTACGTCTGAATGGACTCAACCTAGTCATATGGACGTTATCTCTGACCCAGATCTTCATCTAGCAATCCAGTGCGCGCAGCCTATATGACCTCGCTTGAGTCCCAAATATCTTCATTGCGTGATGAACTCGCGACCGTGTACAAGACCCAGGGACAGAACGCGCAGCGCCTGCTTGCTATGAACGAGACTTTGCGAGAAAAGGAGGAGCTTTCGCGAGTCGAATCTGATCACTTGAGGAAGGCACGAGACGAGGTCGCACACCTCCGTCGGAAGGTCGAACAGCACAATGAGCTTATGGCAGAGAAGGACCGCACTGCACAGGTGCGCCTCGTCGATTGCATCTTGACGTTGTATATTGACGCATGCGTTAATAGATTCTCCACGATGAAATCAATACGCTCCAGCTTGAGCTCGGCCAAATAGAAGAGAGAAACCAAATTCTAACCAAGGACAACGCCAAACTTCTACAGCGCTGGTTGGATGACAAACAAGCACAAGCTAACAAGATGAACGAGGCCAACAACTTTTATGAGGATATGCGGTCACGGCACCAAGCTGTGCTCAATTGGAGAGAAGGTGGCTCAGGCGGTGGTTCAGAACAAGGAGGAAAGGATGCCCCTCAACCAAGCACGCAATCATCGATGTCGGGAAACGGGACACGGGAGGGGGAGGGACTGGGATTGACGACGATGGATGGGCCAGAATCTCAGGCGGAGACACTGGATCAGACGCCGAATGGTTGATAGTTGATGAATAGTTATCAGCTGGATCTCTACTACCTCGTATAATCACATACCCCTACCTGCCCTCCCGTGTCTGTTGAAGGAATCGTAGCATCTGCATCGTATAATCTGGAGCGACCTAGCGCGGATATGCTCAATAGCACACCATCACTTCCAAAGCGACTTGTGCAATCACGAGTTTCAAGCGGCAAATATAGAAAAACACTTATTGCATCACCGATTTACGAGACTGCTAATGAAACGCAGTATAGTCTACCAGAGGGGATAACGATATAAAAGGACTCTTGAGAAGAGCTCGTGGAACAAAGCTCATGAGCACAAACCTGGGTGCACAGTATTGGTGAGGAAAGGATAACACAGAAGGAAAATAACAAGATTGAAATAACAACAGACAGAATGACAAGAATAAGAAAGTCACAAAAAGTTCTTGGGAGAGATCACCGTAAAGAACTAGTTCTTTCATTGTTTTAAGAGAAGAGTGGTGGAGTTTCAGTGGTGGGATGGGAGATGGCTACATTCGATATCTTCGTTACGCATGGGCCAAGAAATATAACAGGTTCTTTAAGCACCCTGACCATCTGCGCCCTGTTGACCAGCGCCTTGCTGACCGTAATATCCTAATAGATTGTGAGTACGAGATATGAACACGAAGAAAGAACGACCGACCTCCCCAATAATTCGAGTAGTACGAGCTGGGATCGCCTCCAGGCCATTGGGCTTGTGCGCCTTGCCCGACAGCTCCGGCATTTGGATCCCCAGGAGCAGCTTGACCAGCGGCACCCAGACCCATACCTGCACCACCGGCTCCAGCAGTAGGTTGTTGCATACCGGGACTTCCAGGCCCAGCAGCTGCGCCAGCTTGGTTGGGGAACCCGCCATATGCATTGAAGCCGTATTGACCGTATGTGTTGGGTTGGGGCATGCCGTACATGGGCTAAAATTAAGATGGTGGAGTCAGGTTGCCTTGAACTTCCGCAGGGAGGGAATGAGAACGTACTAGGTTGCCATAGGGAGCGGCCACGGGAGATGGGCTGAGAGGACCACCAGGCTGAGCAGTAGCACCGTCCGCCCTGTCTTTGCCCCAACTGCACTTGATTGGTCGACCGTGTACCATCTGGCCTTGGAGCTGAACGATTGCCATGGCAGCATGCTCGTGTGTGTCGAGCTTAACGAACGCGAAACCACGGTCTGCCTGCATGCGAATCTCGGATAGATAGCCTATGGACTGGAACAGAGGGATAAGGTCTGCCTGAGTGCAGTAAGGGACAAGATTGCCGACATAGACGGTGGAATTGTAAGAGGGAGTTTGCGTGACAACACCATCGTAAGAAATGGGCCCGCCTTGGAAGTTGATGGGGGCAGGTGCATTTCCAGCTCCTCCAGGTCTGGGAGGAGCGGGCAAGCCGCCCTGTGTCTTCTGGTTAGCCCAGTTGACACGGATAGCACGAGAGCCGAGCCATTCGCCGTTCATGGTAGCGATAGCCTGTTCTGCGTCGGTTTTGTCTCTGAAAGCAAGGAACCCATAACCACGAGACTTTCCAGAGTTCATGTCCCACATGACTCGGGCATCCGACATAGTGCCAAAGGCAGCAAAAGCCTTGGCAAGGACCTCATCGTTGACTTCAGGGCTGAGATCACCGACAAAGACGTGATAGTGACCGGTAGTATCTTCCTTATTTTGCTGGCCCTGGTACGCCCAGTTAACACGGATTTCGGTGTCAAAGATCTTGCGACCATTGAGAGTTTGGAGCGCAGTCTCCGCAGCACGCATATCCAGGTACTCGACGAAGCCATAGTTGAGACCGCCGTGCTGGTAGTTGCGATCTGGGATTATTTTAACGTGTTGGACAGGGCCAGCGACGGCAAAGATCTCTGTGAGCATGTACTCTGTAACCCGAGGGCTCAGGTTTCCCACATAAAGATGCGCACGCCTCTGTTCAAACCACATACGTTAATCATAAAGAAGATCAGCATATCGCTCTGGTGAAGAACATATCGCTGCGCATACCGGTGCCTCGGCGGGACCGCCCATACCCATTTGATTCATGATTTATTAAGATGAGGGAGAGAAGGAGAGGCCTGACAAAAAGTGAGCTTTTTAGAGGAGGAAAAACGGCCAGATGGTTACAGGAGGAAATGAGATATCTGAGACAAGCCAGAGAGACAGAGATTGGACCAGTCCGTCAGAGATAACACAGGGAAAGGAGGAGAAACGGAGAAATGAGAAAGAGAGAGAGAGAGAAGGAGAAAAATAAAAGACAAGGAGAAACTCTCGAGCTTAGAGAACTGGCAAGCAGAGAAGGCAGAGCGTTGAATTAGGCGCCACCGCTGCAATATTGTTCGCATGGGAATCTCTAATCTCACGCTCACACATTCGGACATCGCCGACGAATATCATGCTATTAATCACAACCTACGGTCTTGTAGGAACATTAAGCAGAACATTACCTCCTCCGCTCGGAATGTACGTCACATTTGAGTTGGTAGAGAGGGACTGCACAATCGCCTTGCTTGCCTCAATCTTTCGCAGCGCAAGGAACGCATCTCCGGCCTTTTCTAGCGACTTGGAGATCGTAGACGCGGCTTCTGCCTCTCCTTCAGCCCTTATTACAGCCGCCTGTCGCTCTTGCTCAGCCTGTCATGTCGTTAGTTAGATCACTCGGCAATAAGATGACGCTTGATGCCCACCTTTTCCACAATGAACTTGGCGCGCTCGGCGTCTACATCCCATTTAGTTGTGAATTTAATACGAGCACCGCAGTTACATACCTTGCTGTGCTATTTGTTTTGCCTCGACTGCCTGCAAACAACGAATCAGACCTCAGCCACGACAAAAATAATTGACACCTCAATACCAACCTGAGTGAATTCCTACAATGCAAAGTCAGCGACTATCAAGGATTTGTCACGATCCACGTACTTTTCCAAAGGTCAGATGAGTGATGGAAACATCCTCCAACTTGATGTTGAACTCTCCCGCACGCTGTAAGAGGTCCGCTCTTATTCTCGACGAAACCTGCCAACGACGTCATGCATATGCTCCTGAAAGGCTCAACGTTCCCCCACTCACCACTTCACGTTGTGTGATAAGCTCGGCAGCATCAAACTGCGCTACAATGCTCTTCAAAACTTCGTTTCCGATGGAAGGCAGAACCCTTTCGTCATAGTCCAAGCCCAGGCTCTGGTAAATTTTGGATAGGTGTTCCACATCCGGTCGCGAGAGCACACGAAGCGTTATGGAAACCATCTGCAAATCTTTGGAACCGGTAGTGGTAGAGATGTTCTGTTCTGCAGTTTAAATAAAACAATATTAGACTGGCAATGTTGCTCACTCTGGGTTTAATACGACAGTCATAAAGAATGGCTCGCTGCAGCCAGGGCACCAAGAAATGCGTTCCTTCTCCTGTTGCCTATTTACTCATTTAGCAGACATTCATCCGATGATTCTTCTTAACACACTTGATTCTTTACACCGGAAAAGCGGTCGAACATGACTGCACGGAAGCCTCCCGGGACATCGTAAATGCTTGACTGGGCAACTGCAAACGCAATACCAAGAGGAACTACAGGAATTCAGGAAGTTTATCACAATACAACGCGAAAGTATTCACCTAGCAGACGACCTGTAGCTTGCTGAAAGGCCATGGCAGAGAGAAAGTAAGAGACAAACACCGGATAAACAACGCGCACCAATTCGTTGCCGAATGTTTACACCCACGCTAGCTTCCGAGTGACGAAAGTCTTCAAGTTTTTATACAACTCGAGTTTGCATCTACCAGGTCATTGAACGAATACATCGTTTCGAGTGGCAAATATCAATGTCAGAGCCATACTCTTGTTGTAGACCAACTCTATATTGCCATTTAAACTTCAACTTTACGTTTCAAACTATCGATCTGCGTTGGAGCTCAGCGCTCCTTGTATAGTGAAATGTCCTTTCTTTTCCGCATCCCCACCTTCCATCCTCGCCGAATGGCTTCCGAATTGCATCGCTCGTTTTTTGCGCTCGCTGGCCTCCACGAGCCCAACTTTGCGAGCAGCTAGTCTAAGCAATGTCTTGTCCCCTATCCCTACTTCGAGTCTCGGGTCAAGTTTGCAATGGACCGGTAATTGGCCCAGGAAAGACACAACCGCAAGGGAGAGGAACGGGTGTCGCGTCTCCTTACCATGAGATGAGATGATACGATCATCACGCCCAAGATTCCTCGTTGGTATGTGATCTAACTCTAGTTGTAGCTGGTCGGCCTTATTCATTAGCTTGTCCAGCACATGGCACATAAAACCCACCTCTTCGACGAGACCTTGCCAACTTCTGTGCGTAAAGGCAGTGCGATGTCTTCCATAACCCCCCAATAGTTCATCCGAGCCAAGTCCGTTCAATAGGACTCGCGCAGGACTTATATAGGGGTGATACACACCCGTCGTCCGAATGCGACCTTCTGCTTTGGATGCGAAATAGAGTGCCATGGCAAGGCTCTGTCGAATGAATCAATACCGCCTCGAACAAGCAGCCAAGCACCGAAACTTACGAGATCCATATTTGTGCAGCTAGGAAACATTATCGCCTCTACAGAGCTGCGCGCAGCTTGACTGTCCTAATCGACCGATTGATACTTACATAGATCAATGGCAGCGTCAAAATACGCACTTCATAGGGAACATTCACTTCGACCTACAGCATATCAGCAACTCATGCGGTAAAAAAATACTAAACTTACAAAGTTCCACGTTCTATCAGGACATAACCGCCTCAGCTCCTCCACTTCGGTCAACCCAGTCACCCGATCGGGGACCATATAGGATGATTGATCTGACCCAAGCACACCATTCCCAGCAGCAAGACCCCGCAAGCGTTGTTTTTTGGCTCTCTTTGGCAGCGCTGCTACATTTCCGTTGACCTGCACATTGATCTTGCGCGGATTTTCGAACGCCACATTGAGTAGATCTATTGGTTCATCGACTGGTATATGGCTGGGAAAAATTAAAGGCAAAGGTGATGATCCGTGCATATTTTTACTCACCGATGTGCAAGGAAGGCCAGCACAGTGGAGTCGATCCCACCCGAAAACAAAACAGCTACACGAGCCTGCCCATTTTGATCACTGTAATGACCAGATGATCAATGAGGTTAATCCCAATGTTCAGAATACGCATGTGCTGACGATACTATCGGGATATTTCGTACGCGCAGCATCACGCTTCTGTCTAGTTGAAAAATCAATTGATCCACTGCATTGGAGACCTCTTCCGAGAGACATCCAAAGTCTAGCGACAAAATTGGAGGCGGGTAATTCGACAGTAGTTCCGAGTTAACCTTGGTGGGTTCAGCCTGACCGTCCATTTAGTTTGGATCCCTTCGGTATTAAGAAGGAAATGTTACCCACAAAAGTCAAGTTAAATGGTGCGGCGGACTCGACTTGGCGGGGCAAGGTAGTACAACAGTCCTCGAAATTTGTCCTGTTCTTCATTGACTGTTACTTTGCAGACCCGATATAGAACATAGAACATACAAAATTTGACTGGACCAATCGTTTGAGATCGAGGCAAAATATACTTTCAGTCGAAAGTTCATCCATGTCATAATTAGGATCTTCTCCAACAGACACCGATGCCAAAAGAAAATATGATTTGCTTTCGGACGGTTTGTGTATGAGGATGGATCGGCGACCGAGAGGATCTCGCGCAAAATACAGGCGTTGAGAAGCGCCCTTATCAACGTTTACTAGAACTGTGAGATAACTCGATGTCAAGCCACGTACATGGTAAAAGACAAACGCATATCTGGGAGAGAACAATAATTATCATCAAGGAGGAACAGGTCAAAATGTATGAGGTTACTAACGGGCCCTCTATGGTTCCGAGCAAGGTGGGGATGGCATCTGGATTTTCAAGCGAGCGGATAGCTTCGAACAACTTGGTTCCATCATTCTCATTTTCTGCTATCTTTTCCCGGGTATAAGCAGTAAAACCAACACGATAGAATGACATACCTCTAACCCTTCGAAAATCTGGCACGATCGTCGAAGGAAACGTGTTGATCGATTGAAATTTTACAAGAAAGATGTAAATATACCTCTCCGTTCCAACAGAAAACATCACCGCCTTGTTCATGTGGTTGCACGACAGGAGCATCTCCCCTCAGCCGGAGTTCTGAGGCAAATAAGTCGAGATCAAGGCCAAAATCATCGCCGATGGTCTTCAGCGATATCCTATGCGATCTTTGCGCGTCGGGTCCTGCCGGTGGTGCACAAAGCATTAGATCAAAGGTTCCGCGACCTTAAACTAGTATGCGATGTAGAAAGATGGACGGACCACGAGCGGCATTAGCTATCCTCAATCGTTCTGCTAAATTCTGGAAATCTGGATTATTGTGGCATCGCTCTTGAACAGAGCAGAAGATTCCACACATGAAGAAATCAAACAGGCCTCCGATCCACAACGGATCGTTGACTCGGATTGCCTTTTTGGTCACAACACAGAATGTAGCGCTGAAGAGCAGCACACCAAGCTCTCATAAAGTTGGGACGTGATAATCATTGTACACCAACGATCCAGATAATCTCTACATGCAATATGGCATCAATTTTGTTACTTCAAAACACGACAAGTAATCTGCAGATTCCAGTACAGGATACAAAACACATCAATAAGAAATCTAAGGACACAGGCTGCAGCACTTCGTGAGTCATACATGGATGTTTGTTTAAGCAGAGTAGGTGCTGGCAGATACGTTTCCGCCACGGCCAGTCCAGTTGATGTCTGCAAGTCGCAAAAAATGAAATTCACATCATCGGGTATGAGAGAGCAATACTCACGGATGTCCTGTCCTGCAATGAGTTTGGAGTTCTCCTTCCCAGGAAGCACCTTGAAGGTATGTGCACCGAAGTAGTCACGCTGTTCGCAGGCAACATTCAATCCACGTCATCAGCAAGTAAAAAGATTTCTAACCTGTGCCTGCAGAAGATTAGCGGGGAGAACGTCGCTGCGGTAACCATCGAAGAATGCAAGAGCGGTGCTGAATGCGGGTGTAGGAATGCCCCAAAGAACAGCTTGGGCAATAACGCGCCTCCAGCCGGGTTGTGCTTTGTGCGCAGCTATACAATGTTATGAGCAAGAGTTGAGAATAGATATTTTTGATAGAAACCTTTGTTGAAGAAGTCATCAAACAGCAGTGATTCTAAATTCTTATTCTTCTCGTAAGCTGATGTGATGTCACCTAGGAAGACACTCTGAAGACGAGGCATAAGATATTGCGAGAATGCAGGCGCTGGATTTATACCTTGATGATACAGCCTCCACGCCACATGCGAGCAATTCCAGCATAGTTCAGATTCCAGTTTAGCTGCACTAATGTCAATTTACTGCGGCAAAAAAATGGGCTCAAATGACTGACCTCCTTGGCGGTCTCTCTCATGAGCATAAAGCCTTGGGTGTAGGATATGATCTTAGAGGCATAGAGTGCCTGTTCGAGGTCGTCGATGAATTGTTGCTTATCACCACGGAACGCCTCCTTCTGGGGGCCAGCGATGACTTTACTTGCGCGGGTACGCTCGCCCTTGATGGCGGAAAGGCAACGTGCAAAGACGGCCTCACCAATCAAAGTGACTAAGCAATGCAAGTTGAATACAAGTTATTCTGTTAAGGAAATCAACCCACCAGCAGTGCCAGCATCAAGAGCAGCAATGGCTGTCCATTTGCCAGTACCTTTCTGACCGGCTTGGTCGAGGATTTTGGTGACCATCGGAACACCATCATCATCATTGAATTTCAAGATGTTGGCAGTGATATCGATGAGGAAGGAGTCGAGAACACCCTTGTTCCACTTCAAGAAGATGTCGGCAATCTCACTCTCTTGGAGGCCAAGACCACGTTTAAGGATATCATATGCCTCAGCGATCAGTTGCATGTCACCATATTCGATACCTTTGCAAAATGTGAGTCAGGGGTAATCAACAAGTGGAAATGGATTACCATTGTGGACCATCTTGACGTAGTGTCCAGCGCCAGTTTCACCGACCCAGTCGCAGCAAGGTTCGCCGTTAACCTGAGCAGCAGTGGCCTGGAAGATTTGCTTGATGGCGGGCCAAGCAGCAGTGGAACCACCGGGCATCAGGGAGGGACCATAACGCGCACCTTCCTCACCACCGGATACACCAGAGCCAACAAAGAGCAGTCCTTTCGACTCGAGCTCCTGTGTGCGCCGGATGGAATCGGGGTAATGTGAGTTACCACCGTCAATGATGATGTCACCTTTTTCGAGATAAGGCTCAAGCTGTGCGATGAAGCTGTCAACGGCAGGTCCTGCCTTGACGAGGAGAATAATCTTGCGAGGACGCTTGAGCTTGGCAACGAGCTCTTGGATGGAATGTGCACCCTGCACATTGGTGCCTGGTGTGTCACGTATTGTCAGCGGGGCGAAACGGTAATATGACGCAACAATTAACCTTTTGCTTCATTGGCGAGGAAATCGTCGACTTTGCTTGTCGTACGGTTGTACGCAACGACCGTAAAGCCTTTGTCGTTCATGTTGAGAATCAAATTTTGGCCCTGATCAAAGTGATGTTCATATCTACGCGATATTCGGGTGTTACATATCTTACCATGACGGCGAGGCCGATGAGACCGATGTCACCACTAAAACATAGAGATGATTAGTAGTGTCGTTGTACATGGCACGCAGAACATACGTTGGAGCCGACATGTTGTCTATGGGAATGTTGTGGTAGGGATGAAGAGGAGGATGGTAGTTTTGTGAAAGAAAGATGGGCTTTCGATGGATTAGATTAAGGAGTCCCAGCGGACCGTAATGGCGTGAGATACCTCATCGATTGCCCGGAAATTCCTCCCATGCTCGGCCAGCAGTAACCAAAAGCTGACTCAAGTTCTCTATCAAAAGCTGTATAATATGTATTGCTGCACTAGTCCATGTGCAGATCATCCGTACTCTTCGCAGCAGATGGTAAATGGGCGTTGAAACGATTTCCTTAAGGCTAGAGGCAGAAACAAGACTGCAGAGATAATGACCAGTGTACTGACCGCGTAAACTTGTCGGGCAACATAAGGATGGATCGTGGGGGTATCATAGACAGCGAGAGAAAATCTGTTCGGAAATGTTTCTTCCACTGCGAAACAATCTGTGAGACTCACACACGACATATCCATGGGCAATCAGGCAGCCGTTGGCAGTGAAAAAACACAGCCAGTAGTGAGAGTAGAGGTCTGCCATAATTCCTGGGATTCACATTCTCAATTCTGCCGAGCCACCTCACCTGCGCTACACCTTCTTTCTCTTCCCAATTGCTAATAATACTGTAGCCAATCTCTTATTCATCCAGGAACTTGTACTCACTCAACGGACTGTTTATTTTGACATCTGCACATCCCTGCACATCCACTTATAGACTAAGCATGTCATCTACGATCCAGCATTCTGCACAACTTGTCGCCAATTCTAACGAGGGCATCATCTGCCAAGGATGGCTTCTCAAGAAGCGGAGGAAGAAAATGCAAGGTGAGTAACAAGATTCCTTCACTGCTATGCACGCGTTCTGATCCCGGTCTTGTAGGCTTTGCGCGTCGTTACTTTGTTCTCTATCAATCGGGTGTATTGTCTTATTCTGTAGATCCTAAACGGCCTGTGCGCGATCAGGTATCCCTTCCCCATGCTGCCATCTCCACCGCGGTCGGACGCAAGGACATTCACATAGATACCAATAAAGTCACGTTCCACATCAAGTGTCTCAGTACCGATGACTTCAATACGTGGATGTCTGCTTTCAGGTGATTGGGAGGGCATCAACCAGTCCTTCTGTACTCACTAGCGCGCAGGAAATTCATCGCCTCCGATGGAAGGATTTCCTCGATTGCAAAGACAACTCCGCGTCTTAGTCACTCGCAATGGAATAGATCGGGTGCCATTGTGGAAGACATGGGTTCTGTACGTGTCCGTTCGTCTTTTTAAGACATGTGAACTCAGCTTTATTAGTCAATTGCCGAACTGGAAAGTGCCATCGCGCTGTTACAGACGGAAGATATCTCGAAGAAGAATCACGCATCCGTGAAATCTAAAGGAGACAAGGAGAAGCACAAAGATAAAGAAAACAGCTCGAGGTTCCCTCTGTTCAAGAAATGTGAGTCTTGCGTCATCTAATATTTGATTATTTGACCCGACACGGATTGCGAAGCTGGAACCCATCACGACGACGTGTCAAACTTTGACTCTCACTTACATCTACACTTTCATCGCATTCACATTGCGTTGGACTCCCTGAAATCACAACATGCTGCTCTTTTGCAATCCCTGTCTCCTCTCCAGAATGATAATGCCCCTCCGCCATCTCGCGGATCACCTTTGCCTATCACCACTGAGGAACATGAAGATACGGAAGTAGCTCCATCACGACTTTCTACGCCAATTACCCGAAAATACAAGCGAAATTCTTCATTGATAAGCCTTAGCGATAGTGGGCCTGTCGAATGGTTTGATGCAGAAGACGGTCCAGGCGAAGAATTCTTCTTTGAAGATGCCACTCCTGACGAAGAGAGGCGAGAACCGACGCTGCATACGAATAGCCGGAGCAGCTTGCATGAATCTGAGTCCAGCGAGGAGTCATTCGAAGTAAAGGAAATGCTCGACATTAGCTCAGATCCGTCGTTTAAAGCGACACAAGTTGTTCGACGAACGCGTTTACCCTCAGGACCTGTCGGAGACGAGGGAAGCTTGTTCGCCATGCTTAAAAAGAACGTTGGCAAGGTAGGACACACCATTTCTTGTTCCGTCACACCTGTACGGATCATTCTTAGGATTTATCAACAATATCTTTTCCTGTGTCCTTTAATGAACCCCTTACACTCCTCCAACGAACTGCTGAAGAGCTAGAATATCACTCCCTCATACAACAGGCGACAGATGCCAGCGACCCTATCGAACGCATGTGCTATGTCGCCGCTTTTGCAGTTTCCGGGTATGCACATACTAAACATCGCTCAGGCAGGAAAGGCTTGTCAGTTTTTTTGCATTATCTGTCAGAGCTGCGCTGACGCATGAGCTCATAGTAATCCTATGCTTGCTGAAACTTTCGAGGATGCGCGCATGAAACTTATTGTTGAGAAAGTTCAGCACAACCCAGTAATTTTGGCTTACCATGCTGAAGGCGATGGATGGGAACTCTCAGCAACTTCTGCCGGGAAGACCAAATTCTGGGGTATGTCTGACACGATTTCAACGTATTGTCCGATATTTGACCGTCACACCTTGATACAGGCAAAAGTTTAGAAATCATAAATTACGGAACCTCTCAACTGAAAATCGGGGGAGATCGCTATGCGTGGTGAGCTATTTTGACCTATCTATACACCAAAATATCTTTTCAACTTGGGCTACTTTGATAGGAACAAACCGTCCTCGTTCATGAGAAACTTGATGATGGGCACTAAATATCTCGAACATTGTGGCAAGATGACGATCGATAACACCACTGGGCTCCGTTGCGAACTTGAATTCAAGCAAAGCGGATATTGGGGAGTGTCCAATGAAATATCTGGCACTGTCATCTCTTCTACCGGCGACGTCTGTGCCCGAATAGAAGGCAAATGGGACGATCAGTTGGCACAGGCATTGGATTCCTCTCATCTTCGCGTTTTATGGCGCATAACACCATTTCCCAAGCAATCGATCGAATACTATGGATTCACTGCATTTGGAATTACACTCAACGAGATTACCAGCGACTTGGAAGGTAGGCTTCCTCCCACGGATTCACGATATCGGCCCGATGTGAGGGCACTTGAGGAAGGTGATACTGAAGAGGCGGAACAGCAGAAGGCAAGGCTTGAAGAAATGCAACGAGAACGGCGGAAGCGGGGTGCCGATAGAAAGCCTCGTTGGTTTAAACAATCTGGTGAGGAATGGATCTATACCGGAGGATATTGGGAAGCTCGGGCTCAAGGATGGAAGAATGTTCCGATTCAACCTCTTTGGTAGTTTGGTAGTATTATCATGTGTGCGGCCCGTGGGTGCTTCATGGTCATACCGAGTGATCGGTGACCCATTATGCATTATATACTGTAAGTCTGTAACAGACCTATGATCGATTTTTACTAAGTACGTGTATGAACATGCACAAATGTCAAGTTGCCGAGAAGTTGCACCTTGATTTTCTTCGCTTTGAGTTGACTTTGGTTTAGGACTATTTTCGGCTAACTCACTCTTCAAGTTCAAAAGCAAGGCCCAATGTCTCTTGTCGCCTTGCGGCGGCCCTCTTTGGTTGCGAGGCGCAGTCTACGGAGGTCTCTTGCTACTCATGCACAGACATATGAGAAGGACTGTTCTTCAATCACGCCGCCTTATGCTCAGCTCATCGAAAAGCTTGAGCGTATTCGAGAGTTGCTCAATAACAGACCTCTCACATTAGCAGAGAAGATATTATATAGTCATCTCAAAGATCCCGAAAAAAGCCTCGCCAATGGAGGGAAAATCAGAGGAGAGAGCTACCTCCAGCTCATGCCAGAGCGTGTTGCAATGCAAGACGCTTCAGCTCAGTAAGCCCCAATATACTCATAGTAGGATATCATTAACATGAATTGTTCTTATTTAATAGAATGGCATTGTAAGGCTCAAACATGATGGTCCACTGTGTGGCTCGCCTGATAGACTGAGATAGATTACAATTCATGAGCGCCGATCTTCCGAGATGTGCAGTGCCTACAAGCATTCATTGCGACCATCTCATCCAAGCTTCTGAAGGGGCCGATGCAGATTTGCAGGTAAGTATCAATTTCGATGGTCCTCGCATTTCCCTAATGCTATGCAGAAATCAATCGTATCTAATAAAGAAGTATTCGACTTCTTGGAGAGCGCTGCACGCAAGTATGGAATCGAATTCTGGAAGCCAGGCTCCGGTATCATTCATCAGATTGTTTTGGAAAACTATGCAGCTCCTGGAATGTTGATGTCGGTCACTTTTTATTCTCGCTTGACTTTTATGTTTATTTGTTATCATATTGTTTTTTATAGGCTTGGTACAGGTATGGAGGATAAAACAACCCATACAATTATTTGACATTCTCTCAGACTCTCATACGCCAAATGCTGGTGGACTGGGCATGCTCGCTATTGGCGTTGGTGGAGCTGACGCTGTAGATGCTATGACCGGAACACCCTGGGAGTTGAAAGCACCTCAGGTAGTAGGTTGGTCCATTCCTCGAATTATGCAACCACATTCTTCATGAATCTCAGGCGTTCATTTAACGGGTCAGTTGAACGGATGGGCAACACCGAAAGATTTGATTCTCCATCTCGCCGGAAAACTCACAGTCAGAGTAAGCATTGAGTTTTCTTACAATTTGCAGACACCCTCATCCATTTGATAGGGAGGAACAGGCCGAGTTCTCGAGTACTTTGGACCTGGAGTGTTCAATCAATCATGTACCGGTAAGCAAACGAAATGCTGTACGAGAGCTAAGAAGTAATTTCCCTTAAGGTCTCGCTACTGTTGCCAACATGGGAGCTGAAGTAGGAGCTACCACATCCACTTTCCCGTACACGCCCAGCATGCGCGCGTATTTGATGGCAACTGGGCGTGCGCCTGTCGCTCGCGCTGCTGACAATGCCGCCTCTAAGGGATTCTTAAGCGCCGATGAGAAGGCTGAGTACGACGAGGTCATCGAGATTGTAGGAAAAGTTTCTTTGATTTAACTTAGTGCTTCTCACCAAAGGGTTTTCAGAATCTCTCTGACCTCGAACCAACTATTAACGGTCCTTTTACACCTGACCTGGCTACTCCATTATCTAAATTCGGTGCTTTCGTGGAGGAGAAACAGTGGAGCGACGAGCTATCTGCAGCGCTTATCGGTTCTTGCACAAATAGCTCATATGAGGACATGGTGATCATTTTCATTCTATCAAGTAATGAGGAAGCTGATATTGGTTAGACTCGAGTTGCGGAAATTGCCCAACAAGCTAAGGAAGCAGGCTTGACCGCCAAAGTTCCTTTCCTATGTACCCCTGGCTCAGAACAGATCCGTGCGACCATGGAGCGTGATGGTGTGACCAGTAGTCTTCAAGATGTTGGCGCGACGGTGTTGGCTAATGCATGTGGCCCTTGTATTGGTCAAGTAAGCTTTCTTCGTGGTGTCCTGCTTCATTCGTGCTGAAACCCTTGTGTAGTGGAAGCGCGATGATATGAAGGGTAAACCTAATGGTATGTAAGCTGAGCTATATTTCTTCATCTGTTCTTAATTGGCTATTAGCTATCTTGACCTCATTTAACCGGTATGTAAGGTTTCGTTTGGTCTATAGAATCAACAATTCATGTTAGACTTGCAGCAATTTCCGGTCTCGGAACGATGGGAATGCGTCGACGATGAATTTCCTTGCATCCCCTACAATTGTTACTGCTATGGCGTTCGCCGGGAAATTATCTTTCAATCCTATAAGTGATAGTTTGAAGCTTCCTTCGGGTAAAGAATTCAAGTTTTCCCCGCCCAAGGGACAAGATCTGCCGGCGCAAGGCTTTACACCCGGAAATGCCAGCTTTTATCCGAGCCCAAACCCAGAGCCCCAGTCGGATACTGAAGTCATGATCGACCCGGAATCACAACGCTTAGAGCTGCTGAAGCCCTTCCCCAGTCACTTCGATCAAATATCTGCAAAGGACAGCGAATTGGAGTTGCCACCTTTAAAGGTCCTTATGAGAGTTAGAGGAAAATGCACTACCGACCATATATCAGCCGCTGTAAGCGTTGGAACTCCTTGACATGGATATTAGCTAATGGAAATGATTCATGCATAGGGCCCATGGCTGAAGTATAAAGGTCACCTCACGAATATCTCAGAAAATCTTCGTGAGTCTTTTCACCTACTGCCATTGTCTCAAAACTGAGCCGTTCGATAGTTATCACCGTATGTGATATCTCCGTTTCCATATTCATCGAAATTTGACTGGCGTATCGTAGGCTGTAAACGATGAAGGTGGTGATGTGAATGTTGCTTTCGACCATGGTCACACTTCTTCTCAGACTCCGAGTGATACCATCCCTACCATCGCCAAACGCTTCAAGTCTCGTGACCAACCGTGGGCTTTGATAGCTGACGATAACTATGGCGAAGGAAGTGCACGCGAGCATGCAGCTTTACAACCCCGATTTTATGGTATGCAGGGAATTAGTATAAATAGCGTGGAATTGACAGTTTTCCTGTAGGATGTACAGTGATTGTGGCGCGATCATTTGCCCGCATACATGAGACCAATCTCAAAGTAAGTCAAACGTTAAAAGCGAATCCTGCAGAATACTGATCACCGCTACAGAAACAAGGTGTCCTTCCCTTATGGTTCGCTGACAAGGCCGATTACGCCCGCATCGGATCTGGAGATATGATCCAAACCGTTGGCTTGACCGATCTCATTCGCGGAAAACAGGATGCAGTTGTCAGACTCCAAGTCACGAAAAGCGATGGAGAGACATACGAAATACCCACCCAGCATACCATGTCGGTTGACCAACTCAACTGGTTCTGCGCGGGCTCAGCGATCAACTATATTCGATCGCAACTTTCGTAACGAAATAGCCTCGTCAGCACATCTAGTTTATGTCACACATCTACCCATCATGTCACTGGAAGGCGAGATTCTCTGAAGGAGTCCAATTTATTAAAAAGCTTCATTTTATTAACGAACGTCCTAGTAAAGCGAGATGTGGTTTAGTTGCGATTCCTTCGTTCCCAAGTGCCGACAAAGTTCTTTTCGCAAGTTGAAGAGCCGTTTCCGGCATGCCCGCCATATGAGCTACTTTCAATCCATGGCTGTCACGATTAACACCAGGTTTAAGTCGATGAGAGTAGGCGAAACAACCGTCCTGGAAACTTTGTTAGGTGGCAACAGCATGATAAGTGGCTCATCAGCCTTACCTCAGTTTCGTCAACGTCAGTGCAGAAGAAGTCGACGCTGTCGAATTTAACAGCGTGTTGATCTGCGTTGGAATAGCCGAGCATGTCTGCTAACTCGTGGAAATGCGTAGCGAACAACGCTCGACACTGATTGACCGTGACGAGATGATGAATGGTAGCAAAGGCAATTGCCAAGCCATCTTTGACAGTAGTCCCTCGTCCTACCTCGTCCATGATTACCTACAAATTTTCAGCATACTATGTAGAATATAGCGACTGTACTTACCAAACTCTTGGGTGTTGCCCGACGTAGTATTTCCGCGGTCTCGAGCATTTCCACCATAAACGTACTTCTATCGCGGAATAGATCATCTTTGGCCCCTATCCTCGAAAAGATCTTGTCTACAATACCAATATTAGCATGGTCTGCGGGAACGAAGGAACCTGTTTGAGCCAAAATAGCGATCAAGGCAGTTTGCCGAAGGTAAGTCGACTTTCCCGCCATGTTAGGTCCCGTGATAACATGCAATCGTGAGCTGGTTTTCATTTCGATGGAGTTGGGGGTAAATACTCGGCCTGAGCTGAGCAAGCCGAGTTCCACTGTTGGATGACGACCGTTTGTGACTTCATATGTGTCGCTAGTCAATCGGAGTTAGACATGCACCTCGTAACGGACTTCGGAGCGACCTACCCATCCTTGATCAGAGGTCGAACAAATTGCATTTCGGCTGCGAGATTGGCGAAGCCTATGGTGATATCTAATTCATCCATGATGTGGGCATTTCGTCGTAGTTGAGCTGAAAATCCCTTGACCTACGAAGAAACTTTGAACGAAAGGCCAAATTTTATTATTTCGACTGCAAGTGAAAAACGCACCTCATCGCGAAGAACCCCAAAGGCTACCCTTTCTGCATTGGCAATGGCAATAGTCGTTTCTACTAGCTGGCTACCAAGCTGAGACCAAGGCTAGATTCGGCTCCTGCTTGAGACATTGACACGAGAATGAGACGATGAGCTATCTTACCTGATAGAAGAAACTACTGGTGGAGTGGTTCTCTGCGATTGCGATGAAGTGGGGTGATTCCTTCACCTTCAACTGATCACGTTTTGCTCGGGCAATGTGAACATGCATTCCATGCCCAGGAGACGATCTCAATGTTAGCGAGGGAGCACCTAATGTCGCCTATGAGCATGTGAAACTGCAAGGGACGCTAAATCGCACTAAAGCTACTCTGCAGTTCGTTTTCTAACTTGTCCTTACGATGGAGCAAATCGTTCATCATGGAGTGCAAAGACGTGAGGTGATCGGAGAACCTAAACAGTGGATATGAGGTTTATGGCATATAGCGGCTGAATCAACTTACTCTGGTTTGATCGACCATTTAGTGTTACTGCGATATTCCGGTTGGAACGTCTCGGGCTCTGCATGGTGCAACACAGACGAATCATCGAGCTTGCCACTACCTGCAGGTACATTGGATGTGCCGGTAGTCTGTACAGCCATGCTGATGCGGTGGGACAGTGCCTGGAGGTCGACTAGGCGAGATAGGAGAGTATCGGCACTGATCCAATCGTCGTTGCGGATAGCACCCCGCTCAATAGATTCCATTTTCCTTTCCAACTCAATTCGTTCTCGAATAGATGTCCAAAGAAGTATGGTCTTATTTATAGCCAGCATGTCGCCTGGATCTCCGCGTCCAAGAAGAAATTTCTGAACGATGCGAGAGGCATCTTCAACCTCTTTTAGATATTGCACTAGATCATCTCGAAGATATTGTCTACTGTGAAAAAATGCAACCAGCGATTGACGGGCTTGAATCTCTTTCACCGAAGTACTGGGTGAGCCTGAAGGAAAAGATTTCAATATTGCTGCATGAAAGTGTCATACACATACAAAGCCAACGAGCGAGCAATCTGGTCCCGCTGCTAGTAACAGTTTTTTTGACGACGCTTAATAAACTGCCCTTTGATCCGCCTTCTCTCGCGCTTTCACGGATCTCCAAGGCCTTGATCGTATGAGAGTCGATTTGCATTCGACTGTTTGTGTCTTCTCTATTGGGCATTGAAATAGAAGGCATGTGTTCCAATAGGTTGGTACGCATGTAACTGACTAGAATATCGATAGCGGATCCTTCTTGTGGCGTATATACAGTAGCCGCCGGAGCGAAAGAGCTACCTTGAGGAGGATTAATTTCGTCCGTGAATGAGAAGATATCGGGTGAAGTTTTCGTTGGAGAAGTCATGGGCGTTACATATGACACAAAACTGTCTTCGCCATTTAGGAGTTGTCGAATAGGATGTGTCGTTTGGGTTTCCAAAGATTTATCAAGAACAATTTCTTGAGGGTTTATGCGAGCTAAATCGTCCCTCAATGCCTCTTGTGATGTGGTTTTCGCAAAGAATTCGCCGGTAGAGACATCGATCCAAGCTAATCCAACGAACTGCGGATCGTATTCCTTGTCGGGAATATAGGTAGAGCTAATTGAAAGGAGGAAGTTGTTTTCAAAGTGATTGAGAAACGGTTCGTCAATGAGCGTGCCGGGGGTAATCACTCGCACCACACGTCTATCGAACTCGGGCTTTTGGCCAGAGACGTATCGGCGCGGAAACTCTTCGCACATGGCAACGAATTGTTTATTTTGTTGGACCAAGACTTTGAGGTGTTTGTCGAGATGCATAAGGGGAAAGCCGCACATGGCAATGTTCTGTTTATCCCATACTCGCGATGTCAATTTGATGTTCAGGAGACGGGCAACCTCTTTGGCTTGATCAAAATAGGACTACGCGTGATATGTAAGAATTACACGGATAGACTAATGCAACATACCTCGTAGAACTGACCAACGCGAGTAAGAAGGATGCAGTGAGGAAATCTGGCAAGGTTCGCTAAAATTTCTGTTGCGAGCACATTACGAGGCTGTTTTTGCAAGACATTAACCGCATCAACAGGCTCGAGAATGCCATCGTCAACACCAACTTGAGCTGTCGTCGGGGGTGTTTTTCGCGACCGTCTTGTCTTCTTGTCCGGAGAATTGTCTTTCGCCAACGATGTCCCTAATGGCTCTAATGGCGGGGTCAAGACAAAACTATAGGTGGAATTCGCGAGGCGACGTACCGCTGGTAGCTGATCTCCGACGACGCTTCTGCTTTTCTACGACTGGTTGGCTGGTGTCGATTAGTTCAGGAGTTGGAGGGGGTTGGTTATTGCGGCGCCGCCTGTTGGTAACCTGGGATTCCTCACTTGCCAAATGTAACTCAGAGGGCGCACAACTACGTGCGTCTTTTTCAAGGCAAGCTACGCCAGCTTTGATCGCTCGTTTCTTAGGAAGCTCCGAGTACTTTTTCTTCGTTACAATGACAGAGTTTTCAGAGGACTTGCCGAGCACTGTATCAACTTTTGAAGCCAAGGCATAGGACGCAGAATGAAATGTCTGTATGCCTTGAAAGTGGTGATTCCGAACAGCGTTTACTACGTGACGATAACTCGACCCGTGCATGTAGTTTAGACGCAACAAAAGATAGTAATAAGAGTCGCGTATATTTGTGTTATGTACTAGAAAACCGACACTTGTATTTACGCTAAAGCAAATCGGGGCAACAATTCGCGACGGTGGCGCAGGTATATCGGAGTTTAAAAGACGTCGGCCAACAATTCTCCTCGTTTCGTTTCTCTGCTCACAAGTGTGAAGCAAACACCAAAAAGTCAAACTCGTTCATAAAATGTCTTTCGCCGGCAGACGCAGAGGAAACAAAGTCAAGAAGGGCGTGCAATTCACCCTCATGGTCGTCGGTAAGCCTTTCCTTAGCAAAATACTTTATTCGCTCAATTCTCAACATCTCGTGTTTCGTTGTCGTCCAACTTTTTCTGCGTGACGACCAACAGGTGCCTCTGGAACTGGTCGTACTACCTTCGTAAACACCCTTTGCGAGTCCGAGGTCTTGGCCCACAAGATTTCTGACCAGCCGGAAACTGCCCATCTCGAAGAAGGCATCAGAATCAAGCCTGCCAACGTCGGTCAGTAATTTGTTCTACCACTAATTGAGCCGCACGTAATCGCGTCTAATTTACGTAGAACTTGAGGAGGATGGTGTCCGTATTGCCCTCACTATCGTCGACACGCCTGGATTCGGCGACAACATCGACAACGAGTTTGCGTCAGTTTGCTAAAGTAACTTATTTCACTTGTCCACTCAACAGTCGATATAGATTCCAGGAAATCGTTGGCTATCTCGAGCGTCAATACGACGACATCTTGGCTGAGGAGTCCCGTATCAAACGTAACCCGCGTTTCAGGGATAACCGAGTGCATGCGCTTCTGTACTTCATCCCCCCCACCGGTCACTCGTAAGTTTCTTCGTGACGAGTATCGGTTTAATCACTGAGATTCCCGATAGCTTGCGAGAGATGGACATTGAGTTGATGCGCCGCCTATCCCCACGTGTCAACGTCATCCCGGTCATCGGAAAGGCTGATTCATTGACTCCAAGTGAATTGCGAGGCTTTAAGAAAAGGGTCAGTTTCATCTTTGTCTCAAGTGAATGACCATCTCATGTGACATGTTTTCAGATCATGGAAGACATAGAACACTACGATATACCTGTGTATAACTTCCCATACGATGTCGAAGAAGATGATGAGGAAACTATCCAAGATAATAGTGAACTCCGGGTATGCACCAGCTGTCTTACTGAGACAAATAGCGTGTTTATATGTTGTCTTTCAGGCACTCCTTCCCTTTGCTATCATTGGGTCTGAGGAAGAGATTGAACTTGAGGGCCAACCTGTTCGCGCCAGAATCTATCCCTGGGGTATTGCCGAAGTCGACAACCCAAAACACTCCGATTTCAGCAGATTGCGCAGCGCTTTGTTGAAGTAAGTCTCGATGTTATTTATGCGCAACATATGAAACTAAGTGGATTTTTCAGTTCCCATTTGGGGGATCTGAAGTCATTAACGCACGATGTCCTTTACGAGACTTATCGTACCGAAAAGCTTTCCCGAACTGTGCACTCGGACACACAGTTAGAATTTTCATTTTTCCTTAGCGTCTTGATTTAATTGTTTTTCTTCAGCGATTCTTCTATCCTCCCAGAGGAACTGGCAACCCAAAGCGTGCGTCTCAAGGAGGAGCAACTTCGCCGGGAGGAAGAGAAGGTGCGTCATCGTCATTATGTGGCTAACGTTCTCTCACCTATTCCCACCATCAGCTGCGTGAGATCGAACTCAAAGTTCAGCGGGAGATTAATGAAAAACGCCAGGAGCTCCTGGCGAAAGAGGAATCTCTCAGGTATAATATCTCCATGTTACCATGGAGAACCGCGCACTAACTATAGTGGTACCATTTCAGAAATTTGGAAAGTCGGCTTGCTGCCCAAGGCTCACAAGGCGAATTCCGAGACTAGATCCTGTCCATCGGCGAAAATATGTTGGCCTCATCAGCACTTATACCCATGATCTCATCACTTCATTGTCCATCCACTCCTTTAGGCTACGTCTACGCTGCGACTTTACATCCGGATAATCCATTTCATTCATTATATCAGTTTTTACTCTGTTTGTTTCTTGAGGCTTTCGATCTCTTTTGACCGACGTAATCCCTTCATACTGGAATGCATTTTGTCAGAGACTTTCACTCATTTTCTGCTCATCA
The DNA here is from genome assembly GCA_021014935.1 of Hygrophoropsis aurantiaca. NCBI lineage: Eukaryota > Fungi > Basidiomycota > Agaricomycetes > Boletales > Hygrophoropsidaceae > Hygrophoropsis > Hygrophoropsis aurantiaca. Next base: position 25,076 of record MU267601.1, read on the forward strand.
TATAGGTTACGCTGATGTCTTGGATGTGATTATTATGGGCCACGGCCAATGCGTCTCCAACCATCATTGACAACAAACAACTGAGATGATCGCGTGATCCAGCGCAAGATGAGAGTCTGCCTCGTGGAGTGCGTATCATTGATGGAAGACCGAAATTCTTGGGCCATGTCCGTCGAGAATTACGGCTCGTTGACGTTGGATATGCCACATTTTATGCTAATGGTTGCAACACGGTGGGTGCTCGGCTGGTGCGTATGGCAGCTTTCGAATTCCAGAAGTCCCACTGTGACCGGCTGTGAAATTATCCCTGATCGTTGAGGATATTGTGATACCCAACTATTTTGGCAAATGAGGGGTCTGCTAGCCGTAAAATTGAAACTCAGATGCCCAAATATGGGATATACCATGGTGGGTATTAGTTTTTGCAGAGAGGTCGGCCTAACGCTTGTTTGAATCTCGAGCCCACGTCCTTCCCGCCAGTAAATCAGCGTCCTTCTTTGTGGTTTTGTGTTCTGTTGGCGGTACCGGTATTGTTATCCATGATCAGGAATTGAAAGTCCCAGCGAATCCGGCAAACTTTTCTTTGCACAGGGCCATATCCAGGAGGACATTGGGACTGCCAAACTCGGTCTCGGTTTGAACTATTGTTAACGAGATCAACAGCAACTTGTTTCTTCAAACAAGTCCTGTGCGTCTGCTACGCGTTTTGGCTGGCATTTGTGCCCGGTAAAAGTCTGTTTACCACCAAATACCCAAAGACATTGGATCGGCGGCAAGGTCAGCTCGGAATTGCGCTATCTCTGATTGTTTCAAGTCCCTTAGGCTGGACTGTGAAACCCGTTGGCTGTGTTCTTGTCCAGATACTTAACTTTTGTTCTTGGACTTTTTCGAGCTGAGCTGCCGTCATGGAACTGGAATTTAATCCTCGCCCGCTTTCAATCGTCCATCGAACCCGCCAATGGCACGACCATTCGCCCTTGACTTCGGGTCCATCCGCACCTCCCTCTTCTTTTATTTCTGCAAGTCTTTCCCATAACCAACGCCGCCGTTCTTCTGCAGCCAACTTCCCCCCTGCAGGCCCACCTCCCAGCCAGCCAATACCGAATGTGCCTCCTACCTCCGCAGCCTTCTCTATTGAAGACACGAGTCCGATGGACGATGCTCAATATATGACAAGACATAGATCCAGCACCAGCAACAGTCAAAACAGCACCGGACGCCCTGCTGCATCTGCCAGTCTGGCTGCTGTGGCCGCGTTTACTCAAAGTCGTCAAGCCTCTGCCTCAACATCGCACAGTCCACAGTCATCTTCCAGTACAATACCTCCATCACCTGATTTATTATCAGACCCTCCGCCTCCGTCAATGCTGCACATCTCAACATCCAGAGCCATGCCTCATTCGCAAGATATCGTTCCTGATCGACTTTTGCTGTCCCCCCCACAGCCGCGGTCGCCTTCGGAGTCAAGACCATCCTCCCGTCGCGCTCTCACAAGAGCCTTGGAGCTGGCACGAGAAGCGGTCCAACTTGACTCAACTAATGATGACCCTCACGCTGCCGTAATGGCTTACGGTCGAAGCGTGGCACTGCTTGGCGAAGTCATGGAACGTGTGCGAAGAGGAGAAGATAGTACGGAGACGGGGAGAAGACGCGGCGGTCGCCGGCGGAGTGTTGTAGCACAGGAGGAGGAGGTTAGAAGACTCAAATCAATAGTAAGTACACTTGAAAACGCGTTTTGCGTCAGGGCTCATCAATATTGTCCATATAGCACGATACATATGCTGATCGAATGAACATCCTCAGTCTGATATATAGCATCCCCCCAATCCCTCACTCTCCTTCCTCTGTTTACACTGCCTCAGCTTCTACCGAGTCCACTCAACCACCAACACCCACATCACTCTCTCCTGCTTCCGATTCCCATAGGTCTTCTATACACATCACTGAGCATACACAAGATGATCCTCAGCATCCAAATGCGTATGGTGAAGAGCTCCATGATGAACATGATGCTCACGAGGGCATAGGCTCCGCAATGTTTGCTCTTGATTCTACTCATATATCTCAGGGTTCTCCCAGAACACCGAGTGCTCCCTCTCCGCATCCTTACGCGGCTATATCAGATTCCCTGATTGAACCCGTGGAATTACCTCCAGCTCAGTCGTCTTCTTCGCTCAATCGAACTTCCACCTTGCCCGCCATTCGGACACCACATCAGGCATCGTATGTCGGGCGACCCCGGGCTGCTTCTGTGCTTCCGCCTCCTGCTCCGCCTCCAGCATCATCACCTCCACCGCCACCACCTGATGCATCCACTAGCCCAATAATATCATCCAACCAGCCCACTAGGTTCCTCGAAGTCACCCGTTCCAGGGGCAATTCCATCAGCCATAAGCGCACAGGTTCAGGCAGCAGATTAGCAGCTGTGGATGAAGACGTTCAACTTGATGCCGAACCTGATATGCTGTCATTGCCGCGCCGTCCAGATACTCCACGCACTGCCAAAAGAGAATCACATCCCTTACCCCCCTTGCCATCACCTTCACCCGCCAATAGCGTATCTATACCGCGTAACCATTCTTTTTCAGAACCTCCATCCTCTCCCATTGGAGCGCAGTTCGCCTCACCAAGACCCCGTGGGGAGTCGCTAACTGCGACAAGCAACCAGCATCTCATCAACAACACGATCGCCATGGGCTCTATCGTCCAAAGACGGAGCAAAATGTCGGCGCCACCTTCCACCACAACACAGAGTTCATCGTCACCTACGGACTCGATTACGTCTTCTACATTCGTTCATCCGCCGCCCAGGACAAGCGGATCTCCTCATCCTCCTAGTTCCATAACCTCCATTGGTGTAGGGCGAAGTCGAGCATCTTCACAGCCTGGTCGCAGACCTTCTATCGTCAATGGTCGCATCTCCCCTTTCGGTGATCAACGGCCCCCAATGCCGCAGTCAGCTAATGGAGTAGCGGTTCCACGCAAAGCATCTTATCCTTCAAAACTGAATCCGAACATCAGTGTACAATTGCCAAGCCTCATTATACACAATGATATTCTGTCGCCGCCATCGGCCATGGGATTGGTCCCTCCACTACCTATGTCCGCTAACAATATTCCTACTACGCCGACCTCTCCACTTCCGCCCGCTGCTCCGAGTGATGGTCAACGAAAGCCATACCATTTGATGAATTTGCTTTCCATCACAATGTCTTCGCGCACCGGTGGGTATATCACGCGTCGCTTGCATGTCCCACAAGAGGTGTGGTCTCAGGGAGGTGCTAAGCTCGCAAATATACCCGAGAAGGTGCGCGTCGTGGAGGTTCTGTGCTCTGCTTTGGAGGATTTGCAACAAAGCAGTGCAGAGTACTTCGGTGCAGGAAGTGTCTGTAGCGGGCTGGCCCTCGGCATTGGCAGCGTCGGTCGTGACGAGGCAGAGGCATGGGTAGGCAAACTGGAGGAATTTTCACAGACGTGTGATAATGTGGTTGCGAATTTTGGCAAGAAGCTCGGGGTTGGCGAAGGTTTTGTACTCAAGAAAACTGGTGGAGTACGTTTTTCTCAGTTGTTATCATTCCTTTTTTTTAGAGATTTTTAACCTATTCGATAAAGGTGACTTCATGGGGAGGTAAATTAACGCGGCGAATTGACAAGTTTACCAATGGAAAGACGTCAGTGATCATGTTTGTCGTTTATATTGCCACTATTAATCACCAATGTTAGCCTGGATTCACCTGCTGCATATGTTGCTGGACTGGGACGGCTTTTTTCACATGCTCAGCTGATCGACGAGCATACGAAAGCTCTTCTATCTCAACCAGTAGCACCCATCTATGCTGCATTTCCTCCAGACGTCAGATCATCTGCTGAAGTCAAACTAAAACGCGCTTCGGAGTTCTTTGCTAGCGTCGTTCTGACATTCGTCATCCAGGACCTCGCACAGCTGCTCGACAAGTTCGCAAAACAACGTGAAAAATGGCTTGGGGAATAGGGTATTCATTGGGTGTAGGTCTGTACGTGGAGATGTGAAACATTAGCTAAAGCATATGTATTGAATTCCTGGGACTAGATTGTTTGCCAGAATCTGTTCTTTTATCTGACATTTTTACCTGAGTTTATTTTTTTGTGACTGCACATTCATCCTGCCGTCTTCGTTCAGTGTCACTTTCACTTTATTCTTGCATATTACAGTACACACTTCGGAACCTGTGCCATAGCTAGTTCACGGTATTGAATGTAGAACGCGTTCGTTTGCTCTATAGGGATGGCATAACAAGATAACAAGATGAACACTGACAGGATCATCAAATGGGGAAATAAAGTCCAAGAAACGTATCGTATCGTAAAGCTGCAGTTGAAACAAACCCGTAACGAGATGTTTTCCAACATGTGCTACATCAAGCAAACGTAGGACGATGTATCGCGCCGAGCACAGGCGGTTGGGAGTCTATTTGTAACGGACGCGAGGTGTCTTCGGGTCCAGGAGTAGGCTGCCTGCCTCGCAACCTCGTAATGACATTCATCCGGCGGACTATGCGACGGGTCAGCCATTCAAAGTATTTGTTGCACCAATAATACCATACTGTAATCAAGACGGACATGGCTATCTGCGTTTTCTTCATCAGAATCCACAAGAGGATCCGTGGTCAATGCTGTATGCCAGGCATCTGTAGAAAGGGACATTGTATATTCTGAACAAACTGAGAAGGAAATACGTACGCTGCAACATTGTTCTCTGGGGCCCTGGCATGCTTGCCCGACGCGATCGCGGCCGGGGAGCGATAGCAGGGATAATGGGTCTTCTATGGGTATGTAAATCCACGGACACGCGCCGATGAGATGAATCGGATGCGTGATGGGAATGAGAATGAGAATGAGAATGAGAATGCCGAGCACGTTGCTGGTCAAGCACATGTGGAGGCACGGGAACGACTGGTAGTAGGATTCAGAATTAAACAACCGGAGTAATGGGTCAGGTAGAAAATGATAGACTTACGGTCAGAACGGCGTTCCTCTCTTCTGGATGACGACCCTTGTGTATTCCCTTCTATCATAGGCACAGGCTTTTGTCCTTGGCTGTCTGCTTTTCTTTTCCTACCTGCATGCGTGGTAGTACCAGAAGTCGAGGCTTTGTCTGTGCCCTTTGTGGTCGTTCTGTTCTGCTTTTTGGTGCTCTCTTTCCTCTCAGACATGGCTGAACTGACCAGTGTAGATTCCTTTAGCAAAGTTGCCGAGATGATGGGGGGATGAACCGATATGGCGGGCGTCTTCGCATCTGCCGTCTCCACTTGCCAGGTCTTTTACTTGTGGCTGCAGAGCACTTGAACATCACAAATCATACTCTGGACTTTGAACCCATTCTGTGACCATATCCAGGCTCAAGACCGTTTGGCACAGAAAACGGTAACGTATGTATGTGGGTGAGGGTTAAGAAAAACTCATACTCGCATCACTTGTAGCTACGGACCAGTACTGTAGGTACGCGGTATTTTTGGATCTATGCTGACATCCTGTGTCAACTAGGTTATTTCCCCTGGGTTTATAACTTGCCCGCTGACTCGACGCCTTGGACCTTATCTGCATTTAACCGCTCGTCCAAAATGTATTTTCAAAGAATATCATGCGTCTGACACACATCCGGCTCGTGCAATCACTCCAGTGACTCCATATCTCCCTGACATCACGAGATTCAGGTGTAGTGCCTTTCTATTAAATAACCTGTGCGCATCAGCCAGCAGTGCACATTTAGATATGACTTCTTGATGATACATCAGTTGGGCTGGGATATTCCCTCGCTACTTTCTCTTCCTTCCCCTCCCTCCCATTTTTCTTTCTCGGGCTTGACGCTCTGCGGTGGAGATGCTGCGCACCACCATTCGCATTTTCTTGGTTGATTTTTTGATTTTTACTTCGTTGTTCGCCGGCGCGAATTCTTTGTCCTTGGTTGAAGTGAAGGCGTATTCTGATGTCAATGATCTGACACTGCGAGCTCGGAACAATGAAGGTTAGATAGTCTTGTCCGATTCGCAATTGCGCAACCCTCATGAATACTTGTTTGCTGCATAGTCTCATCTTCCACTACCGGAGCTACATTCTCTTGTTCGGCAACTTTGACCTATACGAATGGTACTGGTGCTTTCCTTTTCGGAATGTTGTGGATGCTAATGATGGATCATTTGAAGGGCCATCCTCGTCGCAGGCTCCGACATCTTCAGCAAGTCCATCTGCTTCTACCGATGATAGTTCAGTATCAACGACTTCGATTCTCTACACTTCTGGTAGCTCTACAAGCTCAGGAGTATCCACGACCCTTGTCTCTTCGACGTCGGCTTCGATGACAGCTTCCAATTCAGCATCACACTCTTCGATGCTGACTTCAGCGACACCTTCTACTTCAATGCAGCTATCCACTTCAACACAATCCACCTCTACGACTCCTATTTCTTCTACTATTCAACAAACGACCTTATTTTCATCAACCTTTACTTCAGCCGCATCCCTATTGTCGGTTTCATCAACCCTGTCGCTCGTTACAAGCCCCCCGGTTCCGTCAACCCCTCCCTCACAGGCAGAGCCTTCTCAAAGCACCAACGCACCTCCTACCATGTCACCCAGTTCTGCGTCTAGTAGTCCAGCCATCTCCACTTCGATCGCGAATTCACTGCCATCATCCCAAGAGTCATCGCCAAGTACCTCAGGATCAGCTTCATCGGCTTCTATTGTGGCTGGCAATATCCCAACCGCCCGAACTTCGGCGCCTGCATTGCAGAAATCCAATGTACCTACTCCATCATCTTCTGCTGTGGGCAATCCAAAACCACAGGGGCTGTCGGCAACTCTCATCGCAGTTACCACCATACTGTCTTTCGTAGGGTTAATGTCTTTCGTGTTGGGTGCCTTTGTCTTGGTAGGCGTACGGCGTCGGCGTCTGGAGCAAATCCAACGGGTCGCCGTCGATGAAGAACAACAATTACCCGAGCAACAACAACCATCTGAGCAGACTCGCACTGTTGGATCGAGATTCTCGGTATCTACCAGGGGCTCGCGCATGTCGCGTCACTCGATGCCCCCATTATCATATGGTGGGACTATGACCAGTATTGCTCGATCGTATACGTCGGGCAGCTCAACTCCTCGTCGGCCTCCCAATCCATATGCAGGTATTATCTCCCCGACAACTCCGTTGCTTCCCTTCACTATCTTAGATGAAGCTGTCGCACGTCCTGTTTCTCAACATTTGCAAGTAGGCAGTACTCAGGGATAGTAGTGTATGTAGCGGAAGGGATCTCATTTCATTTTACAACGGACCTTTCTTCCACATCTATCATAACAGACATTAACGAAGGTTAAACAACATTATACCGCAAGATGAAACGAAGATAGCGAATGCAAGAAGACAGAAAGTACAAATGAGATCCATTGAAGTGAAGATGAATGGCAGAATGGTGGATATATACACAAATCCAATGCAAGGTAAAATGTGATTCCAAAGTGATTGGAGGGTATTAGCGCAAGTTATCTGGATATATATGCGATGTGCCCCAGAGAGATGAACGAATCAAAACCAGGGCAACTGAATAGCAGGAAACCATAAAGATGCAAGAATCAGCGTACAAACCACTTTCACCAAAACTCTCTGACACGCTCCAAGACCTCCACGACGACAGAGCTCTTGTACATCAGCGAATGATCAGCACCTTTAACGACCTTGACCAAGCACCTATCCTCTCCCATCGTGCGCTCCATCCACCTTACTGCGTTCTCTGCAATCTTTTCGTCTTTATCGCCATACCATACGTGCACCTTGTGTGGATAGTCAGTATATGAAAATCCCCAAGGCCGATGGTCATGGTTCAAGATTTGCAAGAGATCACTGTGAGTCCCTTTGGAAGCTTCGGCGTGAGATGCAGCGATGAGGGCGTTGCCTAAGGCAGCTTGATAGGACGTCGATGTGGTGGATATGCTGACAGAGGGCGAGGAAAATGTGCTGGCGCGAGGAGAAGAAGACATACTTGGGGGAGTTGACCTAGGGGTGCTGAACGAAATAGATCTACGCCCTCCTTGGCGTGAATAATGCGGTTGTGATGATTTATCTGAAGCCAGATCCCCCATCTTTGTAGGTTTTGCCACGGGAGGACTTGATCCAACAGAGTTTACGGGTTTGATCCAATCAATGTCTCCGAGACCTAGTCCCACATCGAGAACAAGTGGCTGGGGAAGCCGAGGACTGGGCACATCGACCCTTTTCAAAATTGTGTTAGGAGCCGAAGACGCCTTCCCTTTGAGAGATCCCATAGAGCGCAAGTTCTTGAGCTTTTTGCCAACGTTGTTTTGAGGAGCTTGCTCAACAACAGGAGAAGGAGGCTGTGAATTAGACTTGGAGGACTTCAGGCGTCCCAGGAAGCCCTTTGAAGACTTTCTTCGGCTCTGCTGGGTCATTGATCGCGCACCAAGAGTGCTCTGACTACCGAACCGTCCGTCAAAATCACGTAAATCATCATAGTCGCTGAATAGACTTGAGCCGACGCTCATCCGACGCTTGGTATCTCCAGAAGGATAGACAGCATTCTTTCCATTACTATCAGCGCCTGAGGACGAATCCTTCCCGCCATTGGAAGTGCTTTTTCCGCCGCGCAGGATAGGTGAAGGTGGCGCGGTATAGCCGATTCCACGATAAGCTACAGTGGGCGGTTTACCAATCATCCACGCTTGTATTTTCCATTCGGCAGCCTGTGCAGTCTTTAGGATACCATTAGGAACATATTTCAGCCACTTGTATCCCCCTTGATAACGAATTCAAGCTATTATTTCGCTGATTATTGAACCAGTGGCTTACCGCTTTCACCCCCTCCAACCCAAGGAGCAAGGAGACAAAGATCACCCCTAATACGTTCAGGGATACGATTTGCGAAGGATAAAGCGTATGGTGCGCCGGCAGAATGCGCCATCACGCTACACTCGTATATGTTGAGAAGATCAAGGACTTCCTCCACGGCTGATGCCCATTCCACGATGCCTTTTGAGGATTTGGATTGAGGCGACTCTGTGCGGCCCAGTCCCCATCTAAGGAGGAAACCTTCAAAAACAAATATGCAACTTGGAGGGTGAGAGCATACCTATCAATGGCAATCAGGCGTAAGCCTAGACAGTCGGCCATCTCATCATAAAGCCCCAAAATATGTCGAACACAGCCTAAACCGAGAAAGACGATTAAAGGAAACCCGTTGGGATCTCCCATATCTGCTAAGCTGACAGTGAGTGGATGATCCAAAGAGGCATGAGGATATCGAGTAAGCTTGAGGAGGGTGGTCAAGCGGGCGGAGCGAAGGTATTCGGCAATGGCTTGAGGGACAGATGCAGGGGAGGTGGTGAAATTGATTCGATCAAAAGATTGTTGTGAAGTACGTGCAGATGCAGTGGAGGAGGAATGGGTAAATAGTTCAGTAGAGCCATTGGGTGCAGAAAATCGAGTGCTAGATCCATCAGATGCTGCGGAAGAGACGCTGGGATATGATGATGGAGCGCGCGAAACGGCGGTAGGAGAAGTAATATGAGATTTCTTTTGGTTATTAAAAGTGCGTCGCACTTCGTCTGCTATGCTGTCAATAGAAGAGCGACTAAGTAATTCCGCCTCTTCGTCTGCTGTCAAAGGTTCAGGCTCTGATTCTTCCTCGACTGCTATGGAGTGGCCATTGCTGTGACAATAGCTTGATGTGCGTACAGTGGAAGGTCCGGCGAGTTGAGCCGGCGCATGGCTCCTAATGATTTCAGATATTGAAGGGACGACAGCCCTTGGCCGATCCGGCTGCAGAAGTGTGACGGATACATTGTCAAGGGAAGGATTTACCGCGGTATATGTCGGGTCGTCATCGGGCGAGGGTTCAATGGTTATGGTAGAGCTGGAAGCTTTGCGTGAGGAGTGGGGCCGCTGAGCGTGGGTACGGCGAGGAGGCGGACGTGAAGGTGGTGGTGTGGGGTGGTCATCTTCATCTGAGTGAACAAATTTCTCGTGCTTTCGTGACTTGCTTTTGCTAGATGCTTTTCCAAGAATGATACCAGGAGGGGGCGTAGGCAGTGGTGGTTGGTATAATGGATGGTGTCCGGGTATCGCGAACCTCGAGCGAGTGGAATTGCCTCTGCCAAAAAAGTCTTCCGCTGTAAAACCGTTCATTCCGTCCACCAAAGCATCCATGGCTTCCACGCCCGACACCGGAGCAGGAACTACGACAGGAAAGTTGTCCAGAGAGAAATTCCTAATAGATGAATTGTCTTCTGGAGTCTGCGGCGGAGTCTCGGCAAGGCTGGACGATCCGGAGAACCGAAGAGGAGGAATGGGAGATTCTTTCCACTTGGACTTTGTTGACGGCCCCGTTCGAGTACGCATGCGCGGGCGTCGAGGGGTCATGTCTCCTGTAGAAAGGAAACTCGCAGTCTCGTCAGCGTAATCTGCGGTAGGAAACGCGTATGTGGGTTCGACAGCTTTTTCCTTGCCCTTGTCTGGATCGCTTCTCCTGACATGCCTCCGAAGGGGATCGTGAGCATGAACGGAGGGGCTCGTCTGGGGCCGTGGATGAATGTCGAAATAACTTTTCGGCGCGTAGAGCGGGGCAGGCGAGATATGGCTTGACTCTGAAGAAATTGTGAGTCTGTCTTGATCACGCCTGTTGGACAAGAAAGAACTCCTTTTCCTAAGGGGCCGCTCGGTTCCCATGCTACGCTAGTGTTTTCCTGGAGCTAGCAAATTGACCAAACTAAATCGAAAAGCCCTGAAAGATTTTGCCGAATGGTTAGCTCAAATCCTGGAGCAAATCCTGGGTATAGCAGAGGCAATTGCACGCCCTAAGCCAGCCAAACTCTACAAGGCTCCTGGCCTGTGTCGCTGGTCTAAGGGTCGTAAAAGAATACGACAATGAGCTGAAAGGCGAGCCAAGCAAAAGAAAGGATTGAAAAGGAACAACGAAATTGACCCGCAGAACTGAACAGCCGAATCCGGCACTGCCACTCCATTGCTAATGTCTAATTGTAGTGGCTCTTATGGTCCTTTTATTAATCCACATATTTAGGATCTGGCCATGGATGAAAATTCAATTCTTCGTCCCAGCCATTTGCCAACAATATAAGTATATACATCCTTCATGGTTGACCTCTACATCAATTACTGTAGCGATGGACTTGAAACTTGATCGCCTCCGCGTGGAACTCGCTATGTTTCCGAATCCAATCGCTTAAAACCGAATCCCACATGGCTGTTCGTAAAATCCACTTGTTGGCGCTTGGCTTCGGTTCAAACGGCGTCAGCTGCTATAAAGGTATCGTCATTCATAGACGCCTTGCCTGGGATGTTTACAACCGTTTGACCTTCTTATCGCCTGCTTCTTCGATAAGCAAGATAGTCCTGGGAGAGGCTGGGGTTGTGAGACCTAAAACGCAACACTTATCCTGAGGAAGCGGCCCAGTCTCCACCATGGATTCCAACTCGTTCCATTCTACTGTAGCTGACGCAGAAAAATTGTCCCTACCTTCAAAAAATTGGGATGGGCCTACTGATGTTTTTGTAGAGGATGAGGGCCATCAGATTCACTACAAGACATTGAGTTGGCAGGTTCGGGTTCATCTCAGTCAACGGATTTCCTTATTGACCTCGAATCTGTTAGTTTGTCGGTTTCTTGATGATCGCTGAAATAGTCAGCAATGGAATGCTTTCACTACCGAGTGCATTGGCAGTTGTCGGTAGGAGCAACAAAAATTTTCGATTCGAGTCAGTCCTAACAGCATAAAAAGGTATCATTCCGGGTGTAATCTTAATTGTCTTCATGGGCATTTTTGGTCTCTTCACCGCAAAATTACTCGTCGACTTCAAGCTCAACCACCCTGAAGTGCACAACATGGGTATTTATTTTTCCCCTACATGTTCTCAACATACCTATGTAGTCACATAGGGGACGCTGGATACATCATGTTTGGTCCAGTTGGCAGAGAAATACTTTCTGCGGGCACCGTCATTTTTGCCATCTTCAGCGTTGTAGGTTCCTGTATCCCTTTGCTTCATGTAATTTTCTTACCGTTTATCAGGGTTCAGAGTTACTCTCTGGTCAGTTAGCTTTGTCAACCCTATCGAACCAGGGATTGTGCAGTATGCTTTTAGTCGGCATCTTTTCATTGGTTACTGTTGTCATTGCTTTGCCGCGAACTTTGGACCGCATGAGTTGGATGGGCCTGGTTAGCGCAGTCACTATCGCGATTTCAGGTGTGGTAGCAATGATCGGAGCTGGATTAAACCCTGCTCCGGGTCGCATCATTGAAGCGACTGCTCCAGCATCATTTTATGAAGCCTTTTTGGCAATCACAAACCCCGTATGTCCCGTCGATCGTATTTCATTTCATGTTTCACTCACAGATTCGGGTAGGTGTTTGCGTATGCTGGTAAGAATTCTATTGACCTCGACTGTAATGACCATGTTTGATATGATTACAGGGCATTTCATGTATGTATATCTTTCATCACCAAAGGAGCAACATGGATTTAGTAGTGTCCAGGTTCTTCATCTTGATATCCGAGATGCGTGAACCCAGAGACGCAATGAAAGCGAGTCAATTTATTAGTTGTGCTTTGGATTCAAGGGCTCATCAAATCAACAGGCAGCGTGGTGTCTTCAAGGCTTTGCGACCACATTCTACGCCGTATTTGCAATAGTGATGTATGTCTACATTGGCAACACCGTTATGTCTCCTGTGTATCTATCCCTTCCTCCAAAGTGGGCAAAAGCCAGTTTCGCTATCGCGTTAGGTAACTTTCTATTGTAAGATTGCTTTATTTGCAAAGTCTATTCTACAGGCTAACTACTGGCAGTTCGGGAGGTATATATGCCCATACGAGCGCAAAGCTTGTCTTCATCCGTTTCTTCCGACATTCGCGCCATATCTATACCCACACTGTGCTCGGTTGGACGGTATGGATAACACTCTGCATCATAGCTGTTGCCCTCGCCTTTGTGTTTGCCGTTGCCGTTCCGATATTCTCGGATCTCATTGGCATCCCTGCGTCACTTTTTGCAGCATGGTATACGTATGGAATCGCCGGTTTCTTCTGGATTCATGACACCTACCATTTAAAGGGCGGGCGCGCTGCATTGCGCCAGCGACCTGTTGGGACTATCCTAGCGTTATTGACAATTCTCGCTGGTGCATTTATATGTGTTGCTGGAACGTATGTTTCGATCAAGGCATGTTTTTCCTGCTATTCACATGACGCCGGTTGTTAATCCACGAATTACAGCTCATAGCAGAATCTTACGCTGCTGGGCTGGTTGGAAAACCCTTTACATGTTAAATAGATCATAAGTAAAGTCCTGGTGTATGATAATCTAATTAGAGCTTGTGGGACTACACGTGAGTCCTTGAGTGCCGGTGATTGGACGCGTAGGCCTCAGGCCCGAGCATGTGCGGCGGTGCACCTACGGCCGCGCTTCGAAAGCATGCCATTGTTGTACTTCTGAGTGCTTGAGACAGTTCTCAGCCCTAGTAGCTGATAGTCTCTCTTTACGACTACCATGACTCGTGCCCAACTTCACCAACTTCCCATTTCTGCACGACCGGCCAAGACCACACGCCAGAAGCTAAATGCTGCCCTCTTTATTGCAGTGTTCTTGCCTGCATGTATCATAGTGAACGCCTTTCAATTCATGTTTCTTCTCCCCTTGAAGTTGCTTCCATTCGCCTGGTCGAATGAGCTGTACAATGAAGGTATCAGGTATACCAAAGGAGCTTTCGCTATTCTAATGAGTGAGTCTTGTGTCATGCCTTGGTTTCCAATCTTGACCAGCGAGTTGCCGCTAGACCTCATGAACCAAGTGTTTGCTCCCACTCGGTTGTCTATAACATTTGAGAGGGACGGTCAGGGGAAACTCACCGAAGAGGAGGTTCAACGGATTGTCGAGCGTGATGGATCTGGCAAAGTCACGTCTCTTCGGCTCCCTACCAAGTCTGTAATAATTGCGAACCACCAGGTACGTGATCTATCTCTTAAACGTATAACAGATGCGCTTAATGTCCTTATAGGTCTATTCGGACTGGTGGTATGTGTGGGGTTTGACTTATTTTATGGGGACACATAAGGATGTGTTCATTGTTCTGAAGAATACCCTCAAATGGGTGCCCATCGGAGGGTGGGTGAGTATTTAACAGATGGAGGCTCATCGGACGTCATACTAAAATTGCGATCAGGGCATGCAGTTCTACAGATTCATATTCTTAGCTCGTTCATGGGCTTCCGATAGACTGGAATTATCCACAAAGCTATCGAAACTTGCACGCCAGGCTGAAGAAGAGGACAAACCATTTACATTTATTTTGTACCCCGAAGGTACCCTTGTGAGCAAGGATACGCGTCCTCTCAGCAGGAAGTATGCAGATAAATTGGGAATCGTGCGTTTATCCCTTCGTCCGAGATCTGCATTGACTGATGGAACGTCTGATAGTCTGACCTTTCCAACGTTCTGTTACCACGGTCAACGGGTCTACATTACAGTCTTCGCTCTCTCGCTCCACGCATACCAGGATTGAAGATGATTGATATAACCATGATGTATCCAGGTAATGATTTCCAAGTGCGCATTTTAGTACCACTCACCTGTCAATCTTAGGCATACCCCCCATGGGCTATGGGCAGTCTTATTACACATTGCGGTCCATCTTCTGTGACTCTGTACCACCTCCGGTCATTCACATGCATATTCGGATATTCGACGTCGCACACCATGTTCCTATCGGCGATATGTCTACCGCCAACCCAAATTTTATTCCAAATGGCGGTTCAAGTCATGAAGCTGTGGAAGTGGATTTCCCGGAAGACGAGAAAGTCAAATTTGACTTATGGTTGAGGAACTTGTGGACAGACAAAGATAACTTCATCACGAATTTTCTGAAATCCAACTCCGTCCCCCAAAATGCAGTATCTGTACCATTGGAGTTACGGAGTCTTTGGGAAATACCGCATGCATTTTGTATGTTTGCTCCGATCTTTGGCATTGTCTTATGGAAAGGGTTGACGGGAACGGCCACTGTGATATAATGAACGTAGCGGGGGATATCATCGTATGTATTTGCTGATAGGCTTGTATTTGCTGTGTTTCATTATACTTCTTGTATGCTTGTCTCGGGAGTGTGGAACTGGGTGTTTTGCGCGACATAGCTGATGCTGATCTGCGAGAACGACAGTGGCTTATCAAAAACTATTAAAGACTATGGATTGGTCATTTGATCTGTCATTTGCTGGCGTTGTTGTTGTATATTCTTGACCATGACTACGCTGGCATCTAGAAAACGGCCAACGCAGTTTGCAAGACAGGTGTCTTCCCCGCGAGCAAAGCGGGAACTAGGTGTGCTCGTTATGCATCTGATGAGCAAGAGATAAGGATGCTGTAAGGGAAACAGAACGGTATACTGGCTCACTTATCCCAACACATGCTGGTCATGTTATGCACAGTAGACTGGAAACGGGCTTGAACCTGTTCTTTTTCAAGGAAAGCCTGTAGCTCTTTCTGAAAAGTGTGTTAGCTGCTTTCTAAAGAGACGAGCTGAAATAGATATACCTGGGTTTCCTGGTCAAATTTATCCATAATACTGCTAGTGAAGGGGGAGTGGAACTTTGAACTAATTGACCGCGGGTATATGTACAAGTTCAAGTTGCAAGAATATGGGAGTGTGTGGCAATTTGTTGTGAATCCCGAATTCGGAAAGCGGAAATAATATGTTTAGGCCATCCGCTTAATTTGGGTCCGCGAAGGTTGATCGGCAAGCAAGTAAACCTGTAAGCATGTTGTTTCTTCTTTTTCTCGATAAATATCCTTCCAACAACACTCACAATTTTGTAGCTCATGATCATCATTTTTAGGCTCTGGTTTTGAGCTATCATCTACGCCTAGAAAAAGCTGGGCACATCAGTCATCATAGACGCTCATTGACACGGATACGCTTGGAAAATCGTGCGAACAGATACTACACGTGAGATTCTGTCAATTCAACAGCCTTGCAATACAACTGGTGATCATGAATAGGGAAGGTATCTGCCTCATGTTTCCTTTCAGCTATCATCCCTAGTCGCCGCTGTTTTTTCACTGCCAATGGCATCCACGTCTGATGTTCCAATTCACTCTTCATCCTGGTCATCTGAGCAAGCACCGCTGTGCGTCATATCTTTCTGCGCTCAAGATTATAATGCATGTTATTGACCAAGTATCTCATTCAGCGTGGGATATCTCAGTCGTAAAGCGCTGCCAATCAAGCGCAACGATGCTGAGCCTCTGACTCGAGAGGACATTCAATATGATCTCCTTCATCACATCTTCTCAGATACAAAAACGGTGTTCACTAGCCAAGCGCCCGGGACTTCATCCAAGATCCACTTTTGTGATCTCTATGTAAACGCGTTATACCATTCGAGTAAATGTTCAAAAGTGCTCAAAGACAAAATGGTCGAGACTCCAGCATTCGCCGTCGAACTCGCCAAGATCTCGCTGTTGACCAACGTTGGACGTATCAATACCACGATGGCTTGTATGCGTCAACGATTCTGCATTCTCATTACGCAGTTGACAAATAAACACAGTTTTCCCGGAGATGAAGACGGCGTTGAGAACTTATCATCCTGTCCCATCTCTACAAAAGACGGATGGAAACGCTCAAGATGCTCCCCGGATCAAAAATTGTCTCAAAGCTGCTCTACTTCCATCCGAGATCAAATCCATGCCACCATCGACTCCTGAAGAGATACTCGAAAAAAGCGTAAGATTTCAATCGCTTTGATTTTGTGGCGCTAACATCACCTTAGCGTGCTCGCAATCTTCCTCCTACCAGTATCGTCAATCTCGTATTTGTACTTGCTAATCATGCTGCGGTATGAGATTTCACCCGAGCTAAGTCTAAATACTGATTGTGTCTTAGCCACTAGCCAACACTCATTTCGATCCCCCACTCAACTTTTTGGATTTATTTCTTCCTATCAACATATCATCAGCAGATCGAGCGAGAGCATTCCTCTGGTTGATATTCCATTACCTCGAAGGCCCTGGTCAACCAAATCCCTACGATGACGATTATTCTCGCCAACATCCAGGAAAGGTACCATGGCTACGCCGGCTGACTGACCCAGAGATGAAGTTGGAGAACGTTGATTCTCAAGATGAAATTAAATGGGGAAAAGCCATGTCCTCCCAGAGGAATGCCTTCTTACAAAAACTGGTCAGTTCTCTCGAGAACGAGAAGAAAGGCAAGACTGTTTCGTCGACTCCACTGAAAGGTGACTCCGCTTTGAGATGATTATGGTCAAATTGCCAACAGCTTTGCGTATACTAGCTGTCGCTGCGGAACCTAGTAATCCACGCCCTCGCTCATCCCGACATGCTCAAGAGAGTATACAAAATAAACCCTATATCCATTATATGCCACCAGAGCAATCTCATACTTTACCCCCATCTGGAGGTAATTCTAGTCGACTCGTTCTGTGTGTATACCCTCATGCTGGTATCTAGCCTCATCAAATTTGCAACACAGACCTGTATCAAACAATTCTCACGGACCAGAGCGCAATATGTTACAGCGTAAGCGAGTGGCTTTCAAATGGCATTCATGCACTTCATGTTTTGATGCAGATGCTTGGCACGTCATCAGTACCACCGACCCCTTACTCGACTCGGACGAAGAGTTAATGGACGAGCATGTAAGATTAGACTATAGTAAGCTATCTCGTAATCGCGCACACGAATATTGCGAACTCAGACGGTTGCATCCCCACAGCCCGCCGTGTCGATATTATTGCTCGACTGCGAGGCAGACCACCGACCCCACCGCCCAATGAATCACTCCTCGAAAGCAATCCGCAGTCGACCGCTGGATCGAATTCAGATTCACGTGAGCATCGGTGGAAAAATGTGCAGGTGTGGCATCAATAGTGCGAAAGATAGCCTTCATCCTGTCTATGAAAGTACACTCAAAATCTTGACATGTTCACAAATTATCCCTGAGACTATGCTGATACAAAACAACAATGTAGAACGTAAACGACAGGAAGAGCGTAGGCAGTAGTGGATTAATCTCTCAACAAAGAAGTAGCGGATGTTCAAAAGAGAAACCGAACAGCTGAGTCTTAAGATCGAAAAACAACGAGAGCGTGCAAAGTCAAGATATCTATACCATGATTACAGGGGCAAAACCGTCCAACCTATGTAATCCATGCAACTATCTCTTACTACAATCCAACGACAATGTCCGAAACAAGTTCAAAAACCACCTGGCAGTGATAACACTGCATGTTCGAAGCCTGAACGTCCATGATATTGAAGACGTGCAGGAGCACTGTGCCTCTTTGCTTTACGTTTATCTTCTGTGGTCAACGCCACACCAGGTGGCGGAGGCGACATGCGACGTCCGAGTTTCGAGAGCATGTCTCTAGCAGTATAAGCACGCCCAAGTGCTTGTAAGTTGGATTCTGTGAGGGCATGAGCTGCTGATCGAGTGGTGTGGGGAACGAAGGTGGTGGTTACTTCGAGATTCGGTGTAAGTGGAACTCGAGGGGAAGCAAGTGGTGGAGAAATTTGCTGTGAAGCAGGAGCCGGCTTTGTGGCCTCAGGAGCTCTAACAGGCAAATGGAGCCTGCCGATGTTCAATGTGGCCCTAGATTCAGGGGTTTGGGCTGGTTGTTCATTACGAGGTGGAGAACCTCGCAAAAAAGTAGGCAACCGTGACAACGACAACGTACTGGCCTGATCACCGGGTTTAGCGTCAGCGGATCGCGCAATGTTGCCCAGGCGAGCAGTTATTTGATCCAAAGACGGCAAAGGTTTTGAGGTTCTAGTGCGCTGTGAGGTCGGTTTAGCTTGAGGAGCTGAGGTGGATTCGATCTTCGTGACTTTGGGTACTCGAAAATCAACTTGCTCAACCCAACCTTGCTGAGAATTATCTCCGGAGGTATGTCCGCGATCACCTTCCGTGCATTTAAATACTTGAAGGGGCGAGGTAAGTCCTGGAGAGAGTAGACTGCAATGTAAGAGAACAGGAGACTCTGGAGGGGTCTTTGGAGTCGTAACCGCAGCAGAGGAAGGAGGCTCCCTAACTTTGGATAGGAAAAGCGCACGGCGCTCAACTGCATATAATGCACAATCAGAACGGCACTGCTATTATGATAAAAGATCGCCCACCTGCTTTGTTCCTCTGGTTCTTGATGGCCAGTTCTTTACGAAGGTCAGGGGTTTTCCTGGAACCAAGAGCAACCTTTCGTTCACGCGAAGCCCTGAGTAGCGTATCAAACTTCTCGCTGTCAAGTCCCTTGGGAACTGGACACTCAGGAGGACGCAGAGGGGACGAATGCCTCGGAGAGCCGTACTGGACTGGCGCAACAAGTGGCGGGCTCAAATACATGGGCCTGTATCCGTCTTCATCTTCTGTCTCTAGCTCAGTTGGGATATGGAAAGGCGAGTATGGTTCGGGTAACTGTTTCTCTGGAGATGCTGGTAAAACACGGATATCTGGCAGTGGGGAATTGGATGATCGCATGGAGGCTTGGAAAGTATTGCTGATTAGACTGTACAACGAATCTGCGCGATTGAAAAAATTCTGACGACCTGCGCCAGAGAGAAAGAAGAAAAAAGGACTGTAAAGAAGTAGAAAAGCAAGAGAAAAGAGGATATTAAGAAGCGGTAACCAGTACCGACTGGCGGCAAACACGTTGAAGGGAACCACGTTGACTCTCAGCGCGCTGCGCTGTAGCCTGACTTGTTCTGAATTATAGGAGAGGAAAGGAGAGGAAAAAGCTATGCTTTTTCACGTATTGTAGACTTGCTACCGTACTATTTAGCGTCAAACGGTTACAGGACAGCCCAGCAAAAGGCGCGCTGACAACGGACAACATCATCTTTACCACACTGCCGCTTTCGTACATAAGTCAGTTCATGATCAGCATGGGAAACGCATGTAGATTTCTAACTAACACCATGATAAGTCTCCTTTTGTCTATTCAGCCCTCAAGGCAATATGGCTTCCCTTGATTAGTTCAAGGACTGAACTGCCTCTGCCAACTTCTGCTTGTATAGCGCCTCGGCATCCGTCCAAACCCTCGCGGTTTGTCTTTGAGGCAGCTCAAGGAGGGATGGAAGTAAATCCAAGCTGAACTGTTCCGAAGCTTCTCGAGGAAGCAGCGTCGGCAGATGGTCAATGGACACAACACTCAAGGGAGGCAATTCATTTCTGCGAAATCACATCAGGTGAGCCGCCATCAAAAGTGATCAATCCATCACGTACTGTAGCGCAACAGGGACCGTCGGATTGGAGAATGTGGTGTTCACGTTGTACACCGGAATCGGGTTGAATGGGTTTGTTGTATCGCAGCTAACATCGACTATAACCGACAACTGGCGGTGTCGTCCAGCAGCCGCGATCGAATTGTAGGTCAAGAAAGGCGGAATTGATGAGGAGAGATAAATGCAATTGACAAAGATGTCAACATTAAGGATCTCCTCGAAAGGTCCACCTTTGGCTGTTTCATCCATATCCCACTTGACGATATCGTCCCTATGATTCGGGGCTAAGCATGGCAGTGGGACGCATCAGTCGTGAAGGCGCTCACTCATCTAGGCCGATCTTCCGGAATAAGTCAACGGCTCCACGACCACATCTACCGAGAGCTCCAATAACGAGCGCTTTTACACCTTTGGCACTGCCGCCTAGGGTACTCTTGACACCATTCACCATGGCGTCTTCGTTTTCAAATGGCTCCAATTGTCCGAGCTTTCCCCCCTGCTTCTGCGCAGCGAGCGCGAGCGCACCAGCCGCAGCACCTGCGAAGCCAGCATGGTAACCGAACGCAGCGACTCGTCGACCACTGGCATCTGTCAGGAACTCCAGATCATAGAGAGTGCCATTTCCGCGATGGAAACGGGACAAGATGGAATCCCACCCAGCCTGTCTCTTGTAGCAGTGAGCAAATTGGATGTGAGTATGTGGTAGGGGATCGTTGGATTCAGGTAATTCTTTCAGTCCGATGATTGGTACATCGGTTGGAGCACTCGACCAAGTATTATTCGGCACCAAAGTACAGCCAGCACTGTCTTGTGATCATGAGGGCGATATTCAACCACGGGTGAACTGCACATACGCTTCGAATTCAGAATCATCAAAGATTCGTTGTTCATCACGTTCCACGCTAATCTCAAATCCGGCATCGATAAGTTTTTTGGCAGTGGTTGGGGTCAGGGCGGAACGCCTCTCGAATTCTTTCTTTTCGCAGCGTAACCAGAGTTTCTGAGCAGGCATTGTGACAAACTTGAAAGGTATAGCAAGGACGCGAGACCGATTTTAAAGCTTTATGAGGATCAAGCGAGTCACGGATAGACAAGTCAGACCTGACAGGACCTGACTCGATAAGATCTCCAATTTCAGAGAAGATATTTTATCGTCACGTGCAACTGCGAACTGGACCCATACCATCATCGTGCAGAAGTCCTCAAATAATTTGCTCAGAAATCAATGCGCTATGTCTCAATTATACACGTTTTATAAAGAGCTGCAATAAACGATAACAGTTAGTTTCCTTCTGCAGCCTTGCGCATAAAGGCCTGCATCTCGAAAACGACATCCAGCTTTCCCTGCTCGAATTTCGCATAGTTTCCTGCGATTGCGCCAATAGGAAGCTGCACATCTCCACGTTCTAGTCCTTCCATCGTCAACTTGGTGAATTGTTGGAGGGGCATCCAAAATTTGGAGTAGATCTCTGACTTTCCTTGGTCTGCAAATAGGATTTCAGAACATAGTGACAACAGGAATCGAACAATCAACTTACGATCGTGGAGCTCAGATTCCACCAATCTATCAACATATTAACTATAAATAATGATTTAAAAAGAGATACACAATACTCACGGTGGCAAGATTTCAACGACGTGGACATTCTGATCTTTGAGTTGAGCATTCAATGACAAGCTCAAGCTGTGAATGGCAGCTTTTGTGGCGCAGTAATTGGCGACGCCTGGGGCGGGCACTACCGCCAGACCTGAGGACACCGTATAGATGAAACTGGGACGAGTTTCCTGTGGGCAGTGTTCAATGGAAATGATTGAGACATGTGGGGAGTATGTCATACTCCAATCTTGATGAGATGAGGAAGGAAGAAAGTGATCATGCTAACGATAGAAATATAGTTTACAGATAATTCGCTCATGACGTCTATAAATGAAATGACTGATTAGCATAAAATGGAGTCACTGCTGGTCTTCCCTCACTGTCTAGGTCAACAGTCTCGGGCTTGGAAAAATTGTACACATGTTGGATGCCACTAGAGAGCATGATGGCGTCCAGCTGTCACAAGAGATAATGAGAAATAGATATAAACGATTGTGTGAGGTACCTACATCAGGGAATTGATCTAAGATGTTGTCGACAGCGATCTTCAACGATGCACGATCGACAGACACGTCCAGTTGTAACGCCTTCAGCCTTCCATCGCCTCCATGTTCAGCGACGAGCTCGTCCAGCCGTTCTTTACGACGACCGGAGACGATGACAGTGGGTTTGGAGGGCAAAGCTAGGATGCTGAGGGCAAGTGAACGACCCAGACCAGCAGTAGACCCGACAATGAGGATGCATTTGCTATCAAGAATAGAAGGCATAATAGATTATTGTGATTTCAGGGGATGAAATGTGATGATAGAAGACAAGCTGATACTGGCCCCTTTATACAAATTTGAGCGTGTGCCATCAATGTGCCATTATCTGATATCGCTGAGGTGAGAAAGTTGGAATAGCAAGGGTTGAGGGTATCCTGGGTGGAGAGGGGCAACTGGGTCTAGGGTGACTCACGGTACATCAAAGGAATTTACCAAGATCAAGAACGAAACGCGCATGTGGGACGATTTAAGTGGCTTCCGATGTTATACGCAATCCACGGCAGATGGCCGCTGTGGAAATAAGATTCATTCTGTTCGTGTCTTTCGGATGGTTGATAATGTTTCTGACGAGGAGGATTGCAACTGGTTCAATACTTTGTCCGATGGAGGTAAATACAACTAAAACGTGGCAGTGACAGTTGGGATGGACCAAATCACTGATTCAAGGATCGGATTCTTGACAGTGCTTTATTTGGTCACGTGAACCGATTCAATAGCTTATGATAACCTCAATTGCTTAGTGTTTAGTACTTAGTAATTGATCAATTTACCTTCTACGTACACTTTTGCAATGGCAGAATCGTCATCCAGTTGCATGCAAGAAAAAATCCAGGACGATAATACGCTCAAGGTGGGATTTATCGCGTTCCCAGCGGAATCATAAGTTGATCGCTTACTCAGGAATCTCTTCGTGAGGCAGAGGAGCTGAAGAAAGCGGCCAACGACCACTTTAAAGCCAGCCAATGGAACGAAGCTCTTGTCTCTTATAGAACTGCTCTTGGTCATCTTCCCAAGAGAAAGGAATCCCCGAAGCAAGAAATCTCCCCTGCAGAAGCATTGGACTCTGACGATGATGCCGATCTGGGTGGTCCAAGAGACACTGCAAAGCTCGAGACTGAGACTCCACCCAGCGAAATTGAGATAGAGTGTTCCAAAGCACGATCAATTTTGAATGCAAACATTGCTGCTTGTCTTATGAACGTGGTAAGGCTGATAAATCGGACTGGTATATTTTCAGGCGCTTACTGATTTGCAGGGCGAACAAAAAGATGTGGTCGAAGCATGCACGCAAGGTTAGTCACCGCTACTATCTCAATTTATCATTAGTAGTTCTTATGCACACTTTAGCTTTGCTTGATGATCCAAGTTACATCAAAGCTCTTCAGCGTCGAGCAGCCGCAAATGAAAAGATCAACACCTGGACATCGTTGACTCATGCGCAAGAAGGTTCGGTTCCATCTATTCAAAAAGCATTTCTTCGATATCGATCGCTTGACAGATTACACTGCACTAGTGGACTTGCTTCCTCCATCGTCACCCCAGCACGTCCAGGCCAAAAAGGCACTGACTCTGCTCAAACCCCGGCAAGAAGCTGCACAAAAGAAAGAGACGGACGAAATGATGACCAAATTGAAGGGCTTGGGCAATACTTTTTTGAGTAAGCTCATGACGCAGTTGAGACGAGGATGATATTAATGGGACCTCATAGGTAATTTTGGCCTATCTACAGATAACTTCAAGTTTGAGCCTAACGGCCAGGGAGGCTATTCTATGAATGTCTCACGTTAGAATGGGTGCACATCAGTATAGGCATCTACTAATTGAATTAGATACGAGCAGCATAAATAATCCGATAGCTCTGGGATAGAGATATATTCACCGCACATTGTACTTCATACATTCAATTGACATGCTGCGAGGATGTTGGTGGGTCATACATCGATAAATGTACTATTGCTGGAGAAAATTTTGAACCGATGGAAAGGATAGATCTAACACCAAGAGACATTATCGTATAGCTGGCTCTATAATCAGCATACGAACGTACCCTCGCGGCCACCTTTCCCCTCATCAAAGCCATTGAAACCGGTCCATAATCTCTTGAATCAGTAGAGCACGCGCTATTGTCCCCTGCGATCCAGATATGGCCCTTGGGGATGACGACGTGTTCAGTACTCGGAGCCTTCAGGCCAGACGGATCGACACAAATAACATCTCCGGGCAAACCAATGACGCGTTTGCAGATGACGCGAGATGGATTTATAGGTGATCTTAATGTTATGAGTTCTCCTCGAGCCAGACGATTCGGGAAGAGTCGATGCGGCAGGATACTCTCTATGACGAGTTCGCCCTGTGTGCCAAGAGTGGGAAGCATGGAGGGACCTGCCATCTTGCACGAAGTGTGACCCATATAAGATGTTCAGAGCAGATATTGCACTCACCAGAGAAGGGCTACCAACGAATTCTTTGAAAAGATGGAAAGCAAACACGAAATTGACGACCTGTCACTTGTATTGAGAATCATTGTTGTCAGCGTATAACAAGAAATATACCAACATGGAGAGCTCCCAGCGAAAATTTCTTAACTGCATATTCTGCATTGTGAGGCCATTTCGATCGCATGTGTGGTAGGACGAAATTGACACTTGAATTTGGTGGTGAATGCAAGCAGAAGCCCTTCAAGGTTGCACGTGGCCAATCAATCAAAGTATAAGTTCATGTCATTTCCTGTCAATTACAATCAAGTTTCGCTTTTCATATCGGCCATCGCCTTCGAACCATGCTTTACCTTGCTTTATTCGCCTCGAGGCTTCATATAAGTAGAGGTTGCTTCCTCGGATTTACCAGTCTTCCTCCTTTACATCCTCTCTCTAAATCAATCTCATAGAATATCATCAACAATGATCAGCAATGCAGATATCATCCGCCTATCTTACAAGGGAGCGGCCGAATTGAAGAAAGCTGAACGCCCGGGAGGCCACCCTGAAAATATTGACTTTGGGACTCTACCCACCTGCTCTAACTGCGATGCACCGATTGTGGGTCGCAAGGTCAACCGATCCCTCCATTCCTATCAATCTCGTAACACTGAAACCATCCGTAGCCTTTGGTATGCTCCGGATGCAAATCTTCTGTCTATTGCTCCAAGAATGTTTGTAGTCCTTAGGCTCGTTTGACATGGCTGCTCTAATTTCGTTATCCACAAATAGTGTCACGTCGCGAATTGGAAAGTCGGGAGGTTTGGAACGCAAAATCACAAGTTTTTTTGCGAGAAGAACAAGGTAACGATCTTCTCCGATCATTGGGTATGATCCCCTTCATATGTTATCTAGAGGCATATGCAGAAAGTCGCCACTATCCAGCAGATTTTGAAACAGTTTAGCTGGGGACGCGTCGAAACAGACGGAACTTTTGCCGAGCCTATCATACGCGCCTACTTCGGTGTCCTTGGAGCTGAGGGCTATGGTTACTGGAGCACCCCTAGCAGCAGCAATCCCCATCTTACGCATTCGGCTATTCCATCAATGGATTCCGCGTTAGCGGTACCTGCAGCAGCCGGATATCAACATGGATACCAGCTCCTTCAACCCCAACATCTCGATGACGAAACTGGGTGGAAGCTCGAGAAACGTTTGATCCCAAAATTGATATTTGATGCTGGCCGTGCACCCGCCATCAATACTGATGGTAGTGTTGTGGACTGGGACTCCTGGTACCGTTGGCGTAAATTACCCAAGGATTCACCAGCCGCTCTGTTAATGCACTATCCTCTCACTGTTTACCAGTTACTTGTGCATGTCTTAGGCGTCACCAGTCCTACTCGCAATTCGGCACGTTCGCGTCAGACTCTTAACGTGCATTATCTTGGAGCAGAGGTAGAGTTAAACACGTTACCATTGTGGGTTTTACTCTATTCGGACAGTAGTAATATCGGGGTAACTCACAATCATGATAGATTTTCCGAATTAGCCTTGCTCCTCCCATATACCGATATAAACCTCACATTTTTTGGAACCGCAGTCCATCAGATCGTTAAACTAGGCAAAGGTACAAGTCTCGCGATAAAGGCAACCCATCATCAAGCTGTCTACAACTATGCTAGCCCTCCTTCGTGTGGCGGCGGAAAACTGAATATCTACCTTCACGGAGATCACGAGAACTGGGACCCTCGTTTGCCAACGTTACTCAACAACATTCCTGACGCTATCGTGGCACCAAACGCCGGATTGCTGAGCTATCCCGCTTGGCAGTTTGTTATCCTTTATTGCCATGCTGAAAACACTCCCTTCGCTGTTACCGAATACGCAGAGCAGTCAGCAGAGGTGCAAAGGGAAGCTTTCCCCCAAATCGTAGCTGCGGCTATGCCTAGCCTTTCGAAAGGAATGAGTCCGGAGGATATGGCTAACATGGTTCGATCAAGGGAGTATCCCATCCAAATCAATCCTTTCCAACGCCCTGGCCAACGATGTCTTGGATCCACGCGTCTCCCCAATGTACCTAATGGTTTCACAATGAGGGTTGTTGGGAATGATCTAGATACCGCAAAGAAGACGCAGGTTCCTGTGATACAAGAGGAACAGGATCAGATGAAAACCTCGAGTGGTTCTCTGGATACTCAAGCATTGTTGAACACTGTGGAAAAGCTGTCACTCAATAGCCTGGATTGATATCAGCTGTTATACATCAAGTGTTGTGTCCCTATCGCGTTGTGATCTATAGCTACATGCACAGATACTCGATCACGACGGGCATTATATCATTTTGTTTCCCATAACATCTGACATATCCCCTGAACGTTCATATGAACAATTCGTGACATGTGAATCCGATGAAGTAGTTCACAGTTGTACTGAAAAGATAAGATCCTAAAGTGACTCGGATATTGATCTGATCGGACTCCGCGTTTGATTGTCAAGATTGTTTAGTGGCTCTGACAAGATGTCTTCTTTCAAACGAAAAGCTCCCTCTAAACAATCCAGTCTTGCTCCTGGAACTCGTCTCTCTCCAGCCTCTCTTTCTACCACAATTACATCCACCGGAATACCCTCCTTAGACGACATCCTCGGTGGAGGCCTGCCCTTGTCCTGCTCTCTCGTTGTCCTTGCACCCGACTACCATTCCGCGTACGGTGAACTCGTACAAAAGTACTTTATCGCCCAAGGATTAGCGAGCGGTCACAAAGTATGCGTTGTGGACGATGAGGCGTTAACGATTGTCAAAGAATCCATGTGGACACCTGGAAGTACTCTGTCCACTTCACCCACTAAAATCGAGGACGGTGAGGATGAAGCAAGTCAAGCGGACGATAAAATCAAAATCGCATGGCGATACGAGCAGATGAAGAGATTCCAAACCACGGTTGGGTCGACGAACTTGTATGTAAGTCTCATGTAAATGGTTCGAGCGAATATAACGGAACCCATTCATTAGATCAGCGGATGACTTTTGCTTCACGTTTGACTTGACATGTCGAATACCCGAATCAGTGGTTGAGTCTGCACAAACGGCAGGGCAACTGTTGTGCCTTGGGATAGATGTACAGCATGATCAGGACGTACCTGTCAGGAGAATCTTTCAACAGCTTCAAGATATAGTTGTTGGTTCAACTGCGGCAAAACCAGTTAGAATAGCAATATGTGCCTTGGGATCCCCACAATGGGGAAACCTTGATGGAAAAGTATGGATACCACCAGTATCGCATCTACCCTACTGAATCAAAACCGTAGGACATCCTCTATTTCTTGCATTCCCTTAGAGGGCTGCTCCGCCGGCACCCTTACGCCTGCGCTTCCATTTCCTTTGCTCCTCATATATGTACAGATGCCTGGGGTGGACCTGGTTGGATACAGAAGATCAGCTGGGTTGCTGACGCAGCGATCAGCATGTCAGCTTTTGGCGGTGGGTACCATTCTTATCCAATATGACCTTGTAATGATTGGAGGTTACCATTAGCCAATCCTTCCCTCACATCACTCTTCCCATCTCATCACGGCCTCCTTCAAATTCACACGCTCCCCGCACCCCATACCATTGCGCCCCCGAGCAATAGATTTTCCGCTCTCCGCGGATTATTGTCGTCTGCAGGAGGGGCGGGTGGGACAGGCGAAAACAATTTAGCATTCAAATGCATGCGCAAACGGTTGGTTTTGGAGACACTGCATCTTGATCTTGAAGGTGGTGTTACTGAAAGACGCACCACTCCTTCGACGAATACAATAGCATCTGATGCAGGTGCTGCACCGGGGCTGACGAATGCCGAGGAAGAGCAGAAGAATACTTTTGCGCGGGTAGAAGTTGAGCTGGAGCCTATCAAGGAATTGAAGATCGGTGAAGAACTACCGAAAAGTCCGGATTCAAAAACGGTGCCTTCAAAAATCAAGAAAACGAAGAAGAAAGTTGCATTTCATTCTGACCGACCGGATCTATACGATTTCTGATGCGATGGAGGTGATTGTTATCTTATTCCGTTCAGGAGATGTGATTGGTTATTGTCGCTTTACGTGACGCGGAGGGGGACGACGCGACGCCTGCGGACTTAAAACCCGTTATGTATCAGGTATTCGAATTCTCTCCAATGCCATTTGTTGCGAAGTCGGCGCCTTGCTGGGCTTGGACATTCCGAGAGCTGCGGTGATTCTGCGGAAGCACCGTGTGGACCGACGGTAAGTCCCGTTATGAGTTGTGCGTCAGCGCTGTCGCTATCAGCAATCCATCAGATTTATTGACGTGTTGCAGTTTGAGCGCATGATGCTAAGGTGGTGTCAAGGGTCATTGATCCATTTCTGTGTATCAGTCGCACGTCATTTAAAAGTGTGGAAAAATGGAAAAACCGAGGAGATATGTTTGGAACGTTAACGGGACCGTGGACGTGGTGGAGTGGGAAGGGTCGCGCTGAATAATTTCGAGAAGGAGGTTTTACATTCTTGCCTCGGGAGTGAGACGAAGAAGACTGAGCCGCGAACTGTAGGGCCGCCCAGGCAAGAGGAGCGAGAAGCTTCCAATTTCTAAAGATCTTGTGTGTTGCCGTGACGGCAGAGAAAATCTGTACATGTATTGGGAAGAGCATTCACAAGAAGAGCTGAAACATCGGAGAGAGATATGTATTCGGATGCAAAGAGACTACAGTAGTAAGATTGGAAAGCTGGGAACTAGATGGGGCAGGAGTATATGTCATGCCAATAGTGATGGAGACGAGACCATGGAAGATTTAGCTGTACAGTTTTTTTAAAAGTCATGATTGATCAATTATCTGGGAAAGATGGGTTTACGTATCAGATCTGTTTGTTTGTCGGGAGGGGATATATACATAATAATATATTATGTTGCGAGAAATTTAGCGGGGGACGTACTTGCTCCGAGTCAGCCAGTGCAGTTTGTCCAATTTCTCTTCTTGACCCATCCTGGCTCGATAACTTGGCGTACACTGGGGCGAGAAAGATATTGAATATTGAATCTGCAGGATATCTTACAAGGGCTACCATCAAGCGAACATCAAGCCAGGCACATTTGGTTACTGTAACTGAGTCTGGGTGGGACTTTCGAGGTTTATAATTTACTACTTGTCGCAATGGACTTGTAAGTTCTATACACTCTGCACATTTTCGGTCAATCCTTGATTCAAGCCACGCGACTGTTTTGCATAGGAACGAACGGAATATCCATCCCAGAGCTCTCGTCCCGTCTGCCTCTGCCCCAAATTCTCCTCGTTCTCCTTCAGCTTACTCACCTTTCTGCGAGAAACCTCTTCCACCAATGCCAGTTAGCACAGATCCCGGCCAAGACTTGTATCACGCCCACCAAAAAAACAGACCCGCCAGCTGGATAGAGCCCGGAAGCTCACTCAAGGGTCATGCGGGTGAGAAATCGCTTTATAGACTTTGCTTTTCACTACAGTATCACATATTGGGTATATCTTATTTGCCTCGCTTGCGGCATTTCTTGTGTTAGGAAAAGGCGGTCTACTACCAGTATGGGCATCCGGAGCATATCGTTGTGCTTGTTTTCAGCCACAGTCTCGTATGGGCGCTTTCCGCTTCTCGGCTGTTGTATCAACACACACTTTCTTTGTTGCACTTACCACTACGTTCCTTTTCTCCTCTTATAATTTCGCTCAGCTGACCCATTTTTCATTCAAGACATAGATTTCTTGCTCGCACATCCTTCGGCCGCCTTACCGCCTTCCCCATATTCGTCAAATTCGGCTCAATCGCGTCCACCCGCACCGACTCCCGCTGCGGCTGCTGAAACCGAAGTTTGGTCTCCAGATTATAATTCGCAGAGCTTCAGTGTCATGGGTCTTGCAGACGGCTTTCTGTCAGAGCCATCACATCCGCCATCTTCCAGTTCTACTGCCGCTTCTCCTCTTGCTCTTCACAATTTTTCGCGATCACCTTTGGCGCGCTCTGCATCCGAGGGTGAAAGTTCTTTCCGCTTAGACTCGTCACCACCTCGTTCGTTCGCACGACCACCCAAAGTCCCGCCGCTTCCAGACCCATCTCAGTTCCCAGATCCGTATCCTCTGCGTTCGCCCCATCATCGCATCTCTGATCGTATCTCGTCAACGCTCCCTGCTCTCTCGTCTGCTGGTTCATCCTCGGCGTCAACACGCTCGTCTGCATATACTAGCTCGGGAAGCGCACTAGCAAACGACTTTGCACAGGTGCACGTGGTCTCTGGCGACGAAGACGAAATCGGTGTTGCAGTGGGGATCACTTCGGATGATGTCGTGCAGATGATGGTGGGCGAGACCAGTGCATCTTCTTCTGCAGGTAGAGCCCCAATAGATCAAACGCGGTGGTCCGAATACTCGGCCAGCATCCGATCAAGATCCTCCTCCATCGGCCTCAGTAACACCAATAGCATGCACGAAAGCGGAGTGCCGAGATTGCGGGAGAATCCTAGTTTTGATATGGGCTGGCAGACAGTGGATGAAAGGGATGAAGTTGGTCTGACCACAGACGAAGAAACTGACGACTTGTGCGAGGACGAAGATGATACCGACGAGAAAGAAGAGGAACGCACCTCCGCAGCAGTAGTAGCCGAAGAAGGTCGAGGTCTGATCGTTAAAGGAGAGGGAGTACCCATCGTCCAACTACATGCTGAGCCTGGTGCGTATCATCGAATCACGCGGTGATTTGTACTGATATTTCAATGTAATATTTCATAATAGGCACGACTCACCTGTTGGTTGGATCATCGAGCACACCTAATGCGGTCCCAGCATTTCTGACCAACAGTCTCCCGCAGATATGCCATACACTACTTGCTTTGGATATCTCTGCCAATTTCCTCGTTGCACTGCCTCCAGCTCTCTCTCTCTGCGAAAATCTCGAGGAACTTAATATCGCATCGAATCCGCTTCGTGTCCTGCCTGTTTTTTTGACTCATTTGGTCTCCCTTCGCGTGCTCATCGCTGATGCCACGGGAATTGGAACTCTTCCCGATTCTCTATGCGAGCTGGATAAACTGCATACACTTAGCATTCGAAGAAATAAAATGCATTCTCTCCCAAGTTGGCTCTGTCTCCTTCCATCGCTACAGGAATTGTATCTCGATGGAAATCCTTTCCAAGGTCCATGGCAAGCTCTTGTGGAACCCCTACTTTCCAAGACGCCTTTGACGCCTCTATATCCACCCTCAACGCCGATGATCCCTACACCGTCCGCAAGTATCCACAGCTCATCAGTTGGACCAGAAACCGATACCGATGACTCTGAACCAGCCAGCGCAGACCGAGAAGAAAATTTTGCTTTGGCACCAGAAGACGATACAATAACTCCTGCTCGATCGCCTTTCGGACGTTCCGCCACCTCACCCATGGTCTCAACTCCCGCATCGTCGACTGCAGAACGCGGTCTCACTCGCACACGGACAGCCCCCAATCGCTCTTTCTATGCCAAACCAAGACCTAAAACGGGGCCAGTCGTCGATGCTACTAGCTCTGCAAAGGCACCTAGACGCACAGATGATTCAGGGTACTACACAGACCACGATTTACGCAAAATGAAAAGCGCGGGTGAATTGCGGGCCAGCTTTGATCGCGACGCGCCGGATTCACCTGATGATTCACCATTATCGACACCATCACGTCCCGGTTTAACACATTATGCAACGTCAGCGTCCAGTTCGAACTTGCTTAGTATGGTCGGCGGATCACCAGAAGCAGATAGAATCGTTGTGCCCAAGCGCTTTGCCTCCTTGGGTGTTTCTTCTATCACCCCGACACGGCATGCACGACCGGCACTTTCGGGAACTCTATGGGACAGTGTCTCCGAAAATCCAGAACCGCACAATCCACCCGAGCGTGTTGGCGGAATGGATCAAAACGTATCCCCCCCTCGCCCAGCTGTACCTCGTCCTGCTCAAAATACTCCCAGTCCTGCCGACAGGCACAGTAATGCTCGACTTTCACAAGCCAAAGAAAATAAAGAGAAAGCAGGCCGTTGGGGCTTCTTGAAGAAAATGTCGATGGGGAAAATGCGACCGGATTCACCTGCGTCACGGCCGGCTACTGCCTATGGCCGAGTTCCTAGACCTGATCCCATCTCAACTTCGACTTCATCTTCTCCAATTATTTCAAGCGCCTCTCCTCAAATTGACGTGCGGTTTTCCACAACTGGAACTCTCGGGCCCTTGCCCAGTTCGACTCCAATCTTGGCTCTCTCACCTCCGGTTCAAGAGGAAGAAACAGTGCCTGAGGAATCGAACTTGCCAATTAGCCCGCCGCCGTCTGCGAGCCTTCTCGTCCCTTCCCCTCTCCCGAGATCCGCGAAGCGAAGAAGTTTCCTTCCTGTCGATGGTTCCTTCGCTGGCAATATTTCTATTCCTTCGCCGACGGGATTTATGTATGGCGTTTCGGTAACGGACGAAGTCGAAGATGTAGATGAATTAAGGCAAAGGACTCCAAGTCCGATACCTATTATCGACACAAGCGGCTACGCCATACGGAGGGAAGAAGAACGGGCTCGGGAGTCATATACGAGAGCTTTGCGATCCGTTATGGCATACCTCAAAGATATGAATGACCTTGGTCTTTCGCAAGGCAACACTACAAGTATGTACGGGTCGTCCGTGGACGAAGTTGCAAGTACCGGTTTACGTTCAAGGCGACCTACTGTCGTCGAGAATCGAGCAAACTCGGAATCGTCTGTTCTGTCGTTATCTCGGGCGGCTTCCGTGTCGGGCCAGTTGCGCTCGCCAGACGCTATGGCAGGTCTACGAAGCGGTAATCCATCTCAGACTATCAGTGTTGCCACGACGGATAGTAGTGGCTCATCTGAAGAACGCAAGTATAAAGATGACAAAGGGAAGCGAGCTCTTATCGTTCGCGAGATCGTGGAGTGCGTTTCTGGAGCCTTGTTATTATTTGGATACTACTTACAATTGATCTTTAGGACTGAGCGAACATACGTGAAGGGCCTTCAAGAACTTGTTGATATATACATCAAACCCAGCTCAGCACCCGTTAATCTCATCAGCGGTGTTGGGTCAGGCAAAGATACAGTAATTCCCGCACCTGAACGCAAAATCGTATTCGGCGGTATTGAAGCCTTATTCTCCTTTCATAAAGAAAGTTTCCTACCTGCATTAGAAAAAGCGGCCTCTCCTCTTATGCGCAAGCCTTCCGAAGGAGAGGAACTAGATCCAGATGGACAACTATCGATTGATGTTACGAAAGCTGTGGCCTCCATCTTTTTGGGACATGCTGCCTTCATGAAGATGTACTCGTCATACATCAAGTAAGTGTCGTTCACCGAAGCCGGCCAGCTTTGACTGATATTATGATCGCAGCAATTTTGATAATTCTGTTGAACGGGTCAAGTACTGGTCTACCGACCGAGCAGCCACTGGAAATTCAAGTCCCGGATCAAATATGTCTCCATCTTCTAGTCACACACAGTTGGTAGGCCTCGGCCTATCTATGTCATCTGTTGCAATTCCTGCACCAGGGATACATGACCCAACCTCCGCTGCCAGTGGGGTGCCTAATCTATCCTCTGGGCAACGGAAGCGCATTAAAACGTTTTTAAAACGATGTCGCATCAACCCTCGACATTCTCAACTCAACATGGAAGGTTATCTACTTCTCCCTGTTCAGCGGATACCCAGGTATCGCCTTTTGGTAAGTTGTCTTATCCTAGAAAGATATCTATGGCTCATTCCCTCCAGTTGGAAGAACTGCTACGAAGTACTCCCCCGTCATATACCTTCATGGATGATGCTTTGGATCGCGCATTGGCCGAAATATCGTCGTTGGCTAACAATATGAATGAGGGGAAAAGAGAGTCTGAATCCCGTCGTAAACTTGTCCAATGGCAAGCTAGAATCCGCGGTAAATTCCCTAGTCCTTTGGTCCAACCTCACCGGTGAGTTATCCTGGTATTGCTTATATATCTTATTGAGCTTTCGATAGGCGACTCATAATGGATGGACCACTTCTATTAACCCGAGTTGTGCGAAAAACTGTTGTTTCATTTGAAACATTCACGCCCCAAGGGGATATGTCATCAGTTCAAGTCGATTGTTTGGCACCTGAATTGACACCTCGGCCCCTTGTTGGCGTATTATGCAATGATCTGCTTGTTCTATGCCGTGACCCTTCAGAAGGCAACGATCCTCTGTCCTATGTCGATCTTTGGGCTGTACTGCGAATGCAAACTTTGCCGCAACCAGCCAGCATCGTTCATGGGAACGGTAAGTTTTTCGCTTCCTTTCAAAAACTCCTACCAATATAAATGATATCCATCAGCTTTGCGGTTAGTTGATAACAAAGCTATTTTATATTTCGATGCACCCACACCATCCGATGCTCTGAATTGGTATAGAGGTACGTTGCGAGGCTCGTTTGTAATAACCAGACTTATTATCAACCCTTTAGCCATCAACCTCCACATTCCTTCCTCAAAATCATAGACTTTTCCATCTCTGCATCCCTGCATCTCTATCGTTCTCCATGCGCTTTATCGCGATCTCTACCCACAGGAGTCCGCTGGTAGGATTAGGGCTGGGTACGTATATATATATTACTTACTAAGTTTCCTGTATGCCGCATCGTTCCTTTGACATATCCCCACTGTACCACACTCATTATCGTCATCGTCTTCTTTTTATTCATCTCGTATGGTTAGGTCTTAGGTAGCGTAACAGCAGCATAAAAAGCAATATATATATCCTCATATAACTAAATCATCACTCGACTGGTTTCACTTTCTGGAAGGCTTTAAAACAAACACAAGATTTTTAAACAACGTGATTATGATACATGAAGGGATAAGTACATCGAAGTACAATTTGTTGGGTGGGGAATAACAGACACGAACATTAAATCTGTGAAAGTGAAGCTTGATGAGAAAGATAAACGGAATGCATAGACAATATGAGGACGTACCAGCCATTGCCAGAAGGCTTCCCATTTGTTCCTTGGTGGAGGGTCGTCGACCATATCTGCCTCAATTTCGGCGATATTACTCTTGAAATCCATATCGATGGCAGCTATCGGCTTGACACGATAGTAAAGCCTTGCGCCAACGTACAGAATAGGGAACATAATGAAAAGAAGGTAGGTCGTCACGAAAGTCGCAGTCGACCATTCACCCTTCAAGAACACATCAAAACCACTGAACTGGAAGCGGCAAACGAAGGTCAGTATGAACACCGGATAAAAATCGGAGAGACCGTCTACGAACGAAGCAAATAGTGACAGTCGCAATGCAACCATACCATGCGGGGATGGGTTGGAAGCGAGTCCAATAGGGTAGAGTCCTGCGATCGATGCCCTGGGCTTTCATACCTGCATAGAAGCGGAGGTAGGTGACTGAGATACCAAACCACGTCATCAATCCGGCGATAGATGTCATATTGGAGAACCAGCCAAACGCTGCTCCTGCACCGGATGAGATAGCCATGAATGCGAGACTCGTGAAGGAGGCGCAGAAGATAACGGAGACATAAGGAAGGCCGGTACGCGATGTCCTAAGGAATATTCTAGGTGCATTTCCAGATGCGGCGAGGCCATCTTCGAAACGATACAGTGAGTGAAATAAATCAGTAATGCATGATCTTACTTACAAAGTGCGCGAGATGACGTGTACAAGTCACTCGAAGCAGCAGACCATGCTGATGTAAGGAGACAAGCATTGATGAGCTATTAGACGTGATCGACGTTAAATGAATCCCCGGAGAATTTTTTAAATGGCTTTACCGAAGGTAAGCTCTTGATGCCTGCAGTCTCGATTGCAATGACAAACGGCGAAGCAGCAGCTGTCCCGGCCTTTCCAGCTCCTGAGATATTGAGGTCGGGATTATTCGATGGAACAAGCAAGCCGATAACAGCAGTCCCGCCGATGTAGAAAAGGAGGATACGAATATAAACTCGGCGGATGGCTTTGGGTAAGTTGCGTCTGGGATTCTTGGCCTCTCCTGCAGCAATCTATCATAGAATTAACTATCTATCCGCTTCATCAAAAATAAGTCTTACGGCTACGATCTCAGTTCCGATAAAAGAAAAGGCTGCCTGTGTCATCACAGCCCACCAGCCTAGGAAGCGGCCTGTGTTTCCTGAAATTCCATCATATTGGACGAATGGTCCGGGGTTCTTCCAATAACGAAATCCGATCCGATCGTGGCTGGGACCGCCTCCAAGATCGAGAACTGTCGCGTAGCGATAAGCCTGAGCTAAAGTAACCGAAAAAGGCATACAATCTACTCACCGACCCCCAGGATAATGAGACCTGTGATTGTGACGACCTTGATAGAGCTATTTTAAACAAGAGTTATTGAGATAACAAAATTGTCAAGAGTTCGAATGCCTACGCAAAAATAAATTCCGCTTCGCCGTACGCGCCAGCGCCTAACATGTTTATCGTGACAACCACCACGATGCACATGATGACCCAAACTGCGTTATTAATGGACTGGTTCCAGTAATTAATTAGCAGGGCGGAAGCTGAAAGCTCAGCTGAGAAACGATGTATGTCAGTTATGCCTAATAGCACCAGAACATTGTGAAATGTACCGGGTGCTGTGACGGTTTTTAGCAATATGAAATTATGGAACGGCGTCAAAACCAAGCGTACCGACGATGATCCAGTTGTACCAGTAGTTCCATCCCATAGTAAAAGAAAGAGCGGGGTCCACAAACCGCTCAGCCAACTTAATGTGGCCACCCGGGATCGGAAGGTAGGCGATCATCTCTCCCAATGATATCTGATGAAGGGTGAGCAAAATATTAGAGAAAAAGAAGGATAAAACAGACCATGACACTGTAGACAATAGTACCCATAATACTATACCCAAGCAGAAGACCGACTGGCCCACCCCATCGAAGAGCATTGGCAGTACCGACGAAAAGACCTGTACCAATAACACCGCCAATACTAGTGGAACCCTTCAGTAAGAGAAGTTCGACGAGAACGAAATGAATACCTTATCATAGCAATGTGCCTGTTCTTGAGCTGACGGTGTAGAGTGCGCTCAGGCAAAACTCCTTTCAATTCAGCATCGTGATCGGATCCTTCGACAGAGCCCTTCGTATAAACATGAGTAGAATTCTTTTCTGTGTACTCCTGGGACATGGCAGGAGAGGGAGTAAAAGGTAGCGCTGGTGGTGCATCTGTAATCTGTAAGGTCTTATTATAGTTGGTCTGTGGCATATGGCATGAAAACATGGTGAGATCTTAAATGTCGAAATGATCCATTACCGCAATGGACACTTGACAACTGATAACAGTAGACACGGCACATTTGAGTTCGAGCGCTGAAGGACAGCTACACAGAATCCGGATCGGTGGCTAACCAGAATTCATCCCAACTTGCCTTCCATATGAGGCAAGCTGACGTGATACCTGCTTGCTGTATAATCAAATTCAGCCTGCATTCCCATAAATTTCCTGTTATCACAGGACCTTTATCAGAAAAGGGGGCCAGGTTTACAGCCTGAAAACACAGATCAAGGCTGACAGCAGCCAACCCACTTCATACCATTATCGCTCTTTGACCGCGACTGCTAGATCACATGTATAGAGACCCACCGCTCGGCCTGTTTACAGCCACGAGTTGAGAGAGGTTGAGAGCTCTAGAGTACTCCTAATCGGTATCAATGCAAGGTACCCAAAGCTAAAGAATATTGGAACGAACGCCAATCATATCCACCACAAGGACGGACAGGCACAAAACACACTCAATTCGGTATTGACATTCCGCCCGCCTGTCGCTGGTTATTAGTAGTGCCTGAAGCCAGCCGATGCCATCAAGGCCCACGTTCAGGCCCAAGACGAGACGTGGTTTTGCGAACCACCACTATCATTCTGCTATGACCTGCTATAACCACCTCACATACAAGTCCATCTAACATTATCGACACAACTCAACACGAGCAACGAATCATATAGTACATCAATCTCGTGCTAGATGATGTCATTTTAGAACAAGTTGATGCGCAATGCGACTTCAGAGGAGTTAAAAGGGATCTGTGAGCTGAGCGTGTGGTGAATCTGACATCCGGTGCTGCCAAGCCAAATCCTTCCTGCGGAATCGACATCTTAAAGACACAACAAGCACACAGCTTTTACTGCAGTTCATCAGAAATAGAATACACAAGTACGCAGAGAAGTATAGCTGCGGCCACAGCTTATCGTTGACATCATGGAGCGTATCATTAAACTAAGCATGAAATTGTACAGGAAGGGCGTGGTACATATGACTATGAGCCAAAGAGGTGCAACGCATAATTTAACCTACTAGCCACTTTTTCGATCGTGGCAGTAGTTGATTCTATCCTCAAACAATATTACATCTGTTGATGGTTGGTCAGCGCTGAAATCATCGAACGCGATGACAGAATATTTACCAGCCACTGCCAGAACGCCTCCATTTTGTTCTTTGGTGGTGGGTCATCGAAAGTGTCAGCTTCGATCTCATCGATGTTGGTCTTGAAGTCCATGTCGATGGGAGCTACAGGTCCTACACGGTGATACAACCGGGCACCGAGATACATGACTGGGAAGCCGATGAAAGGGAGATAAGTCGTCACGAAGGTGGCGGTGTTCCAGTTGCCCTTCAAAAAGACAGCGAAACCACCGAACTGTGGGGGAAAGTCAGTGTGGGTAGACTTGGAATGACAGGATCATACATACAAAGCCAATGATAAGGCATGAAATAACAACATACCATGCCGCGAAAGGTTGCAGACGGGTCCAGTAGGGCAATGTGCGGCGGTCGATACCCTGCGCTTGCATACCCTTGTAGAAACGGATGTAGGTCAACCCAATACCAAACCAAGTCCAGAGACCCGAAATTGAGGTCATGGTAGACAACCACTCGAAGACTTCTCCAGATCCCGATTTGATACCCATGAAGCCAAGAGAAATAAACAGGACGCAGAAAATAAGGGCAACATAAGGCAGTCCTTTACGGGAGGTCTTCAAAAAGATTTTCGGGGCATTGCCGGCAACAGCCAGACCATCTTTGACAAGAGTTCAGTATTGATGGATGTCCCAAGAGCGGAATATACTCACAAAGTGAACGCGACGAAGTATACAAATCACTAGTGGCCGCGGACCACGCAGACGTGAGGAGACAGGCATTGATGATCTGGAAAGACAGCTCGGTAACTGCACAAACATATCCTGAAATATTTTACTCACAGAAGGCAGAGCCTTGATACCTGCGTTGTTGATAGCAATGACGAAGGGAGAAGCGGTGGCTGTTCCTTTGCCAGCGGAAAGATTCAAGCGAGGTTCGTTCGATGGAACAAGCAGACCGATGACAGTCGTTCCACCGACATAGAACAATAGGATACGAACATAGACTCTGCGGATGGCCTTGGGAACATTGCGACGAGGATTCTTGGCCTCACCAGCAGCGATCTTGAATTTGAGAGCCTATTTAGACAAACCAATGCGTGCACAAGCAAGGGAGACTTACAGCAACAATTTCTGTACCAAGGAACGAGAAGGCGGCCTGGCTCAACACTGCCCACCAACCGATGAAGTGGCCTTTGCTCCCTGCGATACCATCATATGCTACAAACGGTCCAGGGTTCTTCCAATACCGGAATCCAATACGGTCGTGGGTAGGTCCACCGCCAAGGTCGAGAACTGGATCATATTCAATGAATAAATCCATACATATAGTCATCGCCGCATAACACTCACCGATACCAAGAAGAATCAAACCAGTGATTGTGAGAACTTTGATAGAGCTGATATGCAAGCTTTGGTCACATCAAACTAAACGATTAACCACATGAGACTCACGCAAAAACGAATTCCGCTTCTCCGTAAGCACCGGCACCGAGCAGATTGATGGTGATGACAACAATAGCGCAAACAGCGATCCAAACAGCAGGAGAAGTGTGCTTGTCCCAATAACTAATGATGACAGAAGCGGCAGAAAGTTCACCTGGATGAAAGGTTAAAGGCTGGTAGTTTTTGATAACATCAACTGTAATTACCAGGAGCTAGAAAGACATCAGACAACGCATCATAAATTTCAACGTGTAAGAACTAACCGGTAACGACCCAATTGTACCAATAGTTCCATCCAGTCGCGAAAGCCAAAGCAGGATCCACAAATCGCTCTGCCAATTTTATGTGGCCTCCAGGAATCGGAAGGAACGAAACCATTTCACCAAGCGTGATCTACCCATCATCTTGAGTATGAAATCTATGTTTCGGATTTGATAAACTCACCATCATGCAAAAAACGACACTGCCCACGACACCATAACCAAGTAGAAGACCAACAGGCCCACCATGTCGCAAGGCATTTGCGGTACCAAGGAAAAGACCGGTGCCGATGACACCACCAATACTATAACACAGTAAACATCCAGTCACAGTCGGAGACTCGGAAGGAAAGTATACCTGATCATCGCAATGTGTCTGTTTTTCAGTTGGCGGTGAAGGCGATGGGGCTGAGCACCCAAGGAAGATTCGTCGGATACATCTTCAATTGAGCCTTTGGTGTATTCCTTAGTTTCGTTCTTTTCATTAGAGGAGTCCATGGTGAGCCCCGGGGATGAGGAAAGGTCAAGGAATAAAGTGCTGCAAATCCGATGCTGATATTAAATAGTGCTGGCTGGCCGACGCTTAAAATCGGAGTGGAGCCGTACCTGATAATCTGTCAACTTGGGGGATCATGTCCAATTAGTGTTTCTCCAGGTCTACGCTGACCCGGGTCAAATGACGGCGCCGACTTACGATATTTCTACTGCCTTTCTCACATTCATCTCTTCGTTTGTGCGCATATCTCCTTGCATTAGAGACCCGTGGACGGATGTTAACCACTGAAAACTGTTGAAAAAGTCGGCATTCTGTATTGATGACCCCATGGCCAGACGCAAAATGTGTGACGGCTTTTGACAGATCAGTGACAATGACATATTGCTTCACTATCCAAGCCATACGAGCATGAGGAATGTGGATTTAGCGATCGCATTCCCTGGTGGGTTCCGGGGAGAACAGCCCCAACACAGCCGGGATGTAACGGGTATTGAATGGAGATATAGTGAAGGGGTTGACCCACGATTGATTGCCACGACATCAGCACTCCGTAAACTTTCGTCGGCAGATCCAAAAAAACTGCTTCAAAACTCATGTTCCAGATAATCGATGTCAGTTTTTGTACTTCGTCCGTCCAACATAAGTCGGATATGGCCCATCCCACAGCCTATCATCAAATTCAAATTCTATCTAAGCTTTTGTCGACAGACACAGTGAACTGTTGACCCACCTCACTGGCAAGAACCAAATATATAGGAGCTTTCCGGCCACCGAATTACCCGTATCTCATGCATACGGTCACAGCCTTGCTGCGCTGCATATTCATGTGATGGGTATTTTTTGCAGCGTTCAGCGATATATGACGATCTTGTAGCAAGTTATGTAGTTGGAAGCACATGGTGTGTTTGCCGTAAACCTCAATCAGATTGGAGCATCGCACATGCTGGGGCGGTTGTGAAACCGAGCTTTCTATGATTGGCGCTGAATGACAAGCTATCTGAAGGTAGCCGCTGAACGCTGAACGTCGAACGTCAAAGAGGACCAATAATCGCAAACGAATACCAATTAATATAATCTGACAGTAGAGAACAGCGAATCACAGTATTAACGTTGGAAAAAAAATCGGATCCAAGTGTCTTATGAAAGTGTACGAACTAATAATGTAGTGTGATGAACACATGCACACATCGAATGCCGAGTCTGGGGTACCCCATCAATATTTGATGATTCTACTCTCGCTTCAGGTTCCCCATCCTGGTATGAAGCTTTCAAGCCAACTCGATAGCACTCTCAGTGATGGAGGCATCAAGTCCACCCCAGGCCCGCGACTAAGTCGTGCCTGGAGAGATGTCACTTTAGAGCTGTCGATCTTTAAATGTAGATCTGCTTGGGCGTGCCCACTGTACTCGGACGATTGCAGAGCAAATGACGATGAATCGTGTCGAGGATGTGCAGTTCTAGCCTTTTTGCGAGGTGGGGGCAATCCCGGTTGACGAATGGCTTGTGAGGAAACTGATTTGTGAAAGAGCATGTCCAACGTAGGACTCGGCCTATTCTCGGGAGACTGTAGGCCATGTAACAGGTGGTTATCTGTCCGTCGTTTTAAAATCCCGGAACGAACGGTCGCCTGCCGTTGAGGACGCTGGAGGATGTCAAACTCGGATCTTGGTAAAATCCTGGGTCCCTCGGGCACATTCTTGGGCTCTCCCATATCCAAAAACGCTTCCCATTGATCACCCGGGCGTATTCGCACACCCAACGACTGCTCCACTGCCCCGATCGCATTAGGGCCTGCGCATGTCGCAATATACGCATTTT
The DNA here is from genome assembly GCA_021014935.1 of Hygrophoropsis aurantiaca. Classification (NCBI taxonomy): domain Eukaryota; kingdom Fungi; phylum Basidiomycota; class Agaricomycetes; order Boletales; family Hygrophoropsidaceae; genus Hygrophoropsis; species Hygrophoropsis aurantiaca. The sequence goes on from MU267601.1 coordinate 68,328, forward strand.
TCAGTTGCTTCATCTCCATGTATCGTTCCCGCTTCATCTCAGCTTCTATCACTGGGGCACGCGCATATTTCTGTCTGCGTACGAGGTTTCCCATGCCGATAGACCGACGAGGACGACTTGCTGCAAGCGAAGGGGGTTTGACGAGCCCGCGCTCAACCAGGGAAGCATGAGGCAACTTGGCACGGTAACATTGAGCGATATTCTGGGCACGTATTTCCATCGCGGTCTGCGACATTACTCTCGGCCTTCTGGAAGCGACGGAGACCTCCGCTTCCTCAGGTTGATCCGAGTACCACATGTGCACATTGGTGTGCGGTAAGGTCCATGGGGAAGGATGTTGGGGAACGGTAGTTGGTGGATCTAATGATAGTGACTGCGAAGGTGAAAGTAATAGTGATTCGGGGAGCGCCACGGTAGAATCTGTAATCGAAGAAGTGGTTGTATCCAAAACGACGGCCTCTTTCGAAATTCGACTACGTTTTGCGGGATGTAGACTCGATTTTCCCTGGATGGGAGAAGAAGATTTACGTTTTCGTGAAATGGGAGAACTAAAAGGACCCGGAGACGATTGTCGTCGGGGAAGGGCTTCAAGTGACGTTATAAACCTGCATATTTCCTTCTCTACGTCTGTGTTGCTCTGCCCGGGGACAACCAAACGCATAGGAGTGGCATCCGCAGCTTCAACCCACTGTTCGCGAAATTCCTGTGGGTTCACAGGGGGGTCAATCTTGTCCTCGTCAGTAGCTTCTTCGTTGGGTGTGATGCGGCCAGCGCGCTCCCCATTGGCACGCCGAATTCGTCTGCGATCCATGGCTCTATTTCTGGCTTCTCGTTCCTGACAGGAATTGATTTTGTCTTCCTCAAGCTTTCGCGCACCCTGGTAATCAAGTTTGTACTTGACTTTCCGCATTTCCAGCCGAAACTCTTCCAAAGTTGCCTCGCCCAAATCAACAGATTCATTCGCTGTAATCGCCTTGCTGAGTTGAAAGTCGATGATGGTAACTCTGCCATCAGCGCCAATGAGCATATGGCGCAACTCGGGATCTCCATGCAGCACGCCACGTGAATGGATCTTCTCAAATGCAGCTATGCAACGTTCTTTGAGCACGTTTGGCATGGTAGGCGAAGCTTCCATCCAGAATGATTGGTGCGGTAACTCCATTGTAACAGCGATGGAACCAGGCAGCAAATGCACACCTATGAGATGCGGCACCACATCGCCTTGCAGTGGTTTGAGATACTGCTCTGACTTGTACAACGCGAGCTGCGAAGAACAGTTTAGACGACTTCAAGACACATCATCAACAAGACTCACCTCAGAGTGGAAGCCCTCCCATTTAGCAATTTTATCAAGAGACCATCTACTAAAAATATGAGCCTACAAAAGATACGGGGAGGAAAAGAGACATTACCGTCTGCTAATATATTTCAGCTCGCGCCCTCCAATAAATCCACTATCAATACTGGCAGAACACATCATGCCTTCTGACTCAAAAGCGTCAGCGATCGAGACAATATAATGGGCTACGACCTCACCTCTTAACGGCATCAGGGTTTTCGAATGCTTTATTGATAAACCAGCCGTTCGTGCCCAGCGTCCGTGTGGCTTATATATGAGCGGAAGGTTGTCGTCTGTGGCCTCTTCGCGTTCTTGTGGCTTTAATTTGTCAACCGACCATTGCACCATGTCTTCGCATATCTCGCGGTCCTCTGATAATGACGCAGATTCTGCTTGGGCGGAGATGGTATCGATGACACGGTACGGGGCAGTTAAGACTTCGAAGAATAGAGAGCCGCGGTCGAGGCAGGATGGCACTTTGAAATCCCGTGGCAGGATGGATGCATTATCATCTTCTATTAGGTCGATAATGTCAATTGGTGATGAATTTAGATCTGGTGATGATGCGAGGTTGTGAAAGCTGAATTCCTCCCGGATGTCAATCTGGGAAGCGTTCATTGTGGTGGTTTGAAAAATTGGATTGGTAACAAAGTCGGGATTGAAGCTCAGGTATGCTCTTTAAGATAAGCATGGTCCTTGTATTATGTGCCTTATATTATTCTCGGGATCAAAGCGCGTCAAAGCAATACAGACAGAGGGAAAACGTCAAACAGGAAGTGGACCTACACTGTGGCGGACATCTTGAACAACTTCCTTTTACAGACAAGGACCAGTTTCATATAACAACCAACTACAGACATTGTTCTCTGATACTTTGAGACAAGTGCTCGATACATAATGCAATATGCACAATTATATGATAAGATAATTACAAAAAGTGTTATGGATACAAATCTATGCTTGATATACAGATGGTGATGCTGGTATTATGTGGCGGCTTCTTGCTTAAAATATGGGATGATAAGTATCCCCTCGTGACGGGCATGAGAGTATAAGAGGCGATGTCTACGTCGTCCATCAGAAGGCAAGAAGAGGGATGGATAAACGACGGCGGGCATTCACGAGGTAAATGTCCAACCCCCTGGCATGCTAAGATCTCGTGATTTTTTGGCCAGTAGCGTGGGGCCTGCATTGTCCAAGGCCAAATGCTCCATACTACCGGGTTTCAACTCGAAACACTGGGATGGTAGACGAGGCAGTGAATAGAACTGAGGCGGTGTTGGATGAAAGTCTGATGAAAAGGCAGGGGAAGGAACTTGAACTCTGATCGGTGTCAAGGATGTTTCATGGGTGCGATCGAAAGGCATCGTTGTGCGAAATATTTTCAGGCCTTGACATGTGCTGTTCGGTGAGCCATCCAGGGTGTGGAGGTCACAATCAGGAACACCACAGGGCCATTCGCCTTCACCGCGACTAAGGTCCAGCCAGCTACCCCTGACTTCGTAGTCGTTCAAGGATATCTCCTGATCTGTATTCCGAGTAGTCTCCGAGGATTCACGCCGGACAGCAATCCAAGCGGCCAATGTCGATGAATCAGACGACGCGAAGCTCGCCAATGATGTTCGAATGAGGCGAGTACGAGAGCATTGTGAAGTAGGTGATGAAGGAGATGGATTCTCAGCGAATGTCATTCCGTGATCAGATGTATTATTGGCTTTGCAAGAAGGGAGACAGGTATGGAGTGTTTCTTTCTTGCCGCGTGGTGAATTGTTCGGTTTACCAATATGCGATAACGCAGTCTTTAGGCTTCCTTTAACGGTGACTTTGAGGCGTGTCCACGTCGTTGAAAGCTTCCCTACTTTTTTGATGGGTTCGGGTTCAACGCTTAACTTTGGGGCTCCTTGGGGTTTTTCAACATTGCATAAGCTAGGGTGGGATGAATTGGGGGCCGACGTTAGCTCCGCCGCCAGAGGTAAGATGCGACGTCGATCGAGATCATCCCACGGGACATAAGGGCTATTGGGATGGTGGAATGCCGGGATAAACAGAGGGCCTTCATGCACCTTTTTATGGGTAGACCTTTGGATCACTACACGTCGCCGAGAAGTTGTGCGTGCAGAAGATGGAGGCTGAAATAGCACGGAAGTGTGTTGTTTAGGGGTGGATTGTTGAAGAACAGGAGGCGAAGGTCGGATAGATAATTGGGAGGAAAAATTGAGGAATGAGGGTAATTGTAAAGTGGACGCGGATGGAACGGCAGGCAGGGGTTTGAACGAATGACTAGTCGGTCGTGAGCGTTTTTGGGGCAATGAAGAGACCGGTACATCTTCCGAACGCGCCTTGATCGCTGTAGGTTGAACGGGACAAGGCTAGTTATATTCAATATCAGCACCGAACAGGGTAAAGGGAGGGCGTTGTACATACAACTGTCTTATTATTGATGGGGGTCTTGTCAGCGAGGGGCGATCGACCCGCCCGACGGCCTTTGCGTGTTTTTACTTTTTTGGCATCAATGTAAGGTTGGCCGTCGAGACCCGATTTGGGCCCAGCGGATGGGAGCATGTTTGAAGGAATGTTGATTTGCAAGACCATATCGTCGAGCCCAGCAAGACGGTCGGAATAATCAAACATGAAGGAATGTCGGTGATAGGGAGTGACAGGAAGAAATATTATGGCGGTCAGATAGAATAAGAGAAAGAGAAGCAACTAGGATGTGAAGCTCATATGAAGGAGGTAATTGAGCAGCAGAAGACAACCGCGACCATATATAAAGATATTCGCCAAACAACGCGTACATAATGGACAATGAGTTGCAAAAAATAATTATTTATGTAACAAAAAGAACTCAACAATAAAATAACTAATTACATAAACGGCGGACCGATGCACGGGCCGCAAGGAAGAACAGTTGGAGAATTCAAAGGGAGTTCTTCCACAACTTACTTTCCGAAGTCTATATGCAACCGAGCTTTGATGTCCATGAGAGGAACTCATAACCATCCAAGTTGCAATCTCCTTCGTTCCGAGGTTCTGAAAGCGAGCCAAACTGCTCGACGTACTTCAACTTCAATGCTGTCTCACTCCGCCTCCGAGCCAAGGCCTGTTATCAACATATGCAATTATTGTGGAGGCCAAGTCCTCATTTCCTTTCAAGATGGCATTGGGTTACACCCCATACCTTGCTCCTGAATAGATCATCTGTGGCTTTATTTCTCGCATGGCTATCTTTGCAGCTACGCAGATACACCTTCTGACCAACTATATTCCCATTACCGTTATAGCCGTCTGGCAATCAGTGCAACAAGAATATTTCTGCGGCCACCGACGTATTTAGAACTTTATATCACCCGCTTCTCGTCGATACTGACAGCATGGTCACCGGCACCATGGCAGCTGGAACCTGGTGCCTCAAGCAAGTTCGCAGTAGTATTGCGTACTTCGTCGACTATATACGCATATTCCTCGGATAGCGCTGATCGGAATTCCGCTGATATCTCGGGTCGCGGATGCGTCTTTGAACATATTTAATCGACCGGTATCTTTCGTAATTTGCCCAACCTTTGGTTTTCTACATTTCCGAAGTGCGAATCCATGCATAAAGGTTTGCTCGTAGCTTTTGGATTTGGCAGCCCGATGGCTGCCATTGCGGCTTCGCAAGCTTATACGTGGGCAAATGTCAAGATCGGTGGGGGAGGCGGCTTTGTGCCCGACATCGTTTTCAATCCCTCCCAGGAGGGGTTGACTTACGCGCGCACCGATATTGGCGGCGCGTACAGGTTGAATCCTGATGACTCTTGGACGCCCTTGCTTGACTGGGTAGATAATGCAAGATGGGACCAATGGGGATGCGACGCACTTGCTACGGATCCTGTGGATCCTTCACGACTATACCTTGTAAGGCCTTTTCTAATGGTTTGGACATCACTTAAACTAATGGGGCACAGGCAGCAGGAATGTACACGAATTACTACGACCCCAACAATGGGACCATATTGATTTCCACCGATTACGGGAACACATTTACGCCCTCCCCTCTCGCTTTTAAAGTTGGAGGCAACATGCCGTCTCGCGGAATGTGAGTGTAATGGTTTTCGAAACTTCTTTCTCAAACCTGAACTTATCGTTTAGGGGAGAGGTATGTATCCAATTTTATAAAGAAACATTGCATTGTTTTATGGTTTATGCTATAGCGTCTCGCTGTTGATCCGCATAGCAACAATATTCTCTACTTCGGTGCCAGAAGCGGACATGGCTTGTGGAAATCTACTGATTATGGGGCTACCTGGGCAAACGTAACTAATTTTCCCAGTGTCGGTAAGTGGAGTGTGATATCTTATAGCACATTTGATCACCACTTTGATAGGTACTTATGCTCCGGATCCATCTGACCCAACGGGAATCGAAAGTGACTTGACCGGTATTGCCTTCGTCACATTTGACTCTACATCTGGATCGAATGGAGCAGCTACCCCGCGGATTTTTGTCGGTGTAGCAAACGAAGGCTCTGACAACATTTTCATGTCTAACGATGCGGGCGCAACATGTACGCCATGTTCTGTTCTGTTCAAAAGGCCATTCCTGATTTTATATATAGGGGCTGCCATTGCAGGCCAGAATAATACCTATCTTCCTCACAAGGGTGTACTTTCCCCTGAAGAAGGTGTACTTTATATCTCCGAGTCAAATGGTTCTGGCCCCTACGATGGAACCCTTGGTGCCGTATGGAAGTACGATATATCTACTGGTGTATGGACGGATATAACCCCTGTCTCGGGAAGTAACCTGTACTTCGGATTCGGCGGCTTTGCTGTCGATCTCCAAAAGCCGGGCACGATCATGGTAGCTGCACTGAATTCATGGTACCCAGATGGACAGATTTTTCGCTCGAATGACAGCGGAGCTACATGGAGTCCTCTTTGGTCCTACGGAGATTATCCAGCGATCAATAAGTACTATACTTACAGTGATTCTCTCGCTCCCTGGATCGGACCCGACTACACTATCACCACCGCAGGAACCTTACAGATTGGTTGGATGATGGAAGGTATGTGTCATATTCCTCCCTCACATAGTGTCCTCACACGTGCTGCGAAGGGTTGTCCATTGATCCGTTTGATTCGGATCACTGGTTGTATGGTACCGGAGAAACCATCTATGGTGGCCATGACTTGACAAAGTGGGACACAATCCACAATGTTACAATTGATTCCCTTGCCAATGGTGTCGAGGAAACGTCTGTCCAAGGATTGATATCGCCTCCTACTGGCGCGCACCTGCTGTCTGCTTTGGGAGATATTGAAGGTACGATCGGCCTTTCGCTCATAATCGAAATACTCAATTTCAATCTATTCGAATAGGTTTCGTCCATGATAGTATGACAATGCCTCCGCTTGCAGCATACACCAACCCGACATGGTCAACGTCCGCCGACCTCGACTTTGCGGGAAACGTACCAGCTAGTATTGTACGTATCGGAACGGGCGACGCGTAAGAATTTTTTGTTCGTATTATGAGATGAGGTAAAGATATCCGACAATAGATCTACAACCCCTCAAGTCGCTTTGTCTACAGATGGTGGAATGACCTGGTGAGTTTCCTATCTCTTGAGCCCGTTGTAAGTCTGATCCTTTGAAGGACTCCTGATGCGGGTGCGCCTACAACTGCGACTGGGGGCCATGTAGCTTTATCCGCCAACGGCAACACTGTTCTTTGGTCGACAAGCAGCACTGGCGTCATAGTCTCCACTGACATGGCCAACTTTACAACTGTCACCTCTTTACCCTCGGGTTCCGTTATTGCATCCGATAAAAAGAACGATAGTGTTTTGTATGCCGCTTCTGGCGCTACCTTCTATGTATCGACGGACAGTGGTGTTACCTTCAGTGCTGCTGGAACTCTCGGTGCATCCACCGCACCCGTGAAGATCATCGCCAACCCCAATACCGCAGGCGATGTGTTTGTTTCCTCAGACAAAGGAATATTCCACTCCACCAACGTTGGGCAAACTTTCACCTCGCTCTCAGGGCCGACAGAAGCGTGGGCCATTGCTCTTGGCGCTTCTGCGACTAGTGGAGGGTATCCAGCATTGTTTGCTGCTGCGTCTATCGATGGACTGGTAGGTTACTACAGATCTGATAACGTCGGCCAGGCATGGGTCCAGATCAATGATGTCAATCACGGATTCGCCAACGCTGCATCCAATGTCGTCAGTGGCGACCCTCGAATCTACGGCCGGTGAGTATTGTTATTATATCATATCTCGCCCCTCATCTGACGTGTATCATCTCAAAAAGTGTCTATATCGGTACAAATGGGCGGGGTATCTGGTACGGTGACATTTCGGCTTCGTAATTTTCGCTTTCAATAGTTACTTGAGTTTGAATATTGGTATCTGAAGATTAGTCTCAATGTCATAGCTTACATAGGACAGCCAAGCAAAGAGTCGATTTGAACATAACTTTCACGGATTTTGTATTGAAATCCGCCAGGGAAAGCTAATTGTCATTCGGCACGCATGCATGACCATCTGCGAAGCTGTTTTTTTTTGAATCCAAACCCCAAAACGCAAGTGTCAAGTGAAAGTTACAGATTTCCAAACCTTAATAAAGCAGGAGCAGAACCACGAGGTTACATTCGCTGAACAAACAACGTTAGAAAGATATACATAGGAGAATTAATCATCATCATCATCAAATACTAGTCGAGTATTCAGGATCGTCACAAAAAAGTTATGGGAAGTGTAAAACTCACTATATCCAGATGTCAATGCTTCAGCTTGCGTCTGTGATATTGTCATGCAAATATCTACCGCCATATATTGGCGTACCTAGGTTTCAATGAGAGGAACGAAGCTCCAAAAAATTATGTCAGGGTAGTTGGTTTCCTCCGTCTTCTCTTTCGTTTAGGGTGAACTAACTGTTCCTCCTCAGTAGGATCGTTGCGCGTCACCTGCTCGTCGTTTCCATCATCCGTCGGCTCTCGTTTTCTTTTAGCTTGGCCCTTCGCGGCGGATGCTTTGGGGGAATCGATGGTGACTTTTTTCTTTTTCATGCTGAGTGGATTTGGGCCCTTTGGTCCTTTCTTCTTTCTGGGTTGCTCCTGAGTGGTGCTTGAATCGAGCGATGAGTGTACAACTTCGGAATGAAGAGCACTCTCCTCGGTCTGAGTAATGTCATCAACAAGGTATTCAAGTCAGCAGTTGGGGCATACCGATTCTTTTTTTGCCAGCGTAGCTTGGCTTGGAGGTTCGAGTATCATGACCGAACGGTTCATATGTACGATGGGAACCGCCGGTATAGTCCGTAGCTTCACGCGTAGGGGCTGAGACTGAGTAGCTATCACGTATCGATTTTTGTTTTCGTCCCCTTCGATATCTTATTAAGCCAAAGACCAAAAACATCAGACGAAGTGATGCACCGACTACGCTTGTAAGGCATTCATCCCCAGGTATTGGTTCTCGATGATTGCATTTTCTTCGCTCAAAGGATTTCGCAAGATCCACTGCCGGCTGAAACGCCTTTCCTTGTCGATACAGTTCCTCCACGCAACATTGAGTTATCACTGTAGCATGACTTGTTTAGTGGGAGACCTTTGCAATGAACTGATTGCGTACTGGGTTTTATATCTCCTTGGAGCACCGCGCCTAGTTGTTTTGATAGTTCTAGCTTGGACTCTATTGCGATCTTACACATCTCAGAGTCAACTACGCCGAATGTCAGTCTTTAGCTGTATCATTGGCTGGTTAGACTCCGATGCACTCACCTAATATTTGATAGGGCTGTCTAAATTTGAATGTCATACAGTATAGAGCCATCAGTTTGCGGTAGGCTTTTGCTCTTTTCTGTCGCATATTTGCAAGAATCCAATCCTGTCCCCCAGAGAAGGAGAATTCTGTATATGATACTCCAAGGTTACTGAATGACGATCAATCGGGGCGGATGGATTGTTTGGTTTTGTTGTTCAAAGGCTTCCGAAAGATTCAGAGAAACTCAGTCATAACAACTTGCAAACAATTCATACCCGTTCGTCATTATGGCTATTATCATCTCATTGCTGGCCACTCTACTAGTGCTAGTAAGGTATGTATCATAGATTTTACTCAATTGTGCCGTGCTCAGCTCGCACAAAGCTTTACCTCTGCTGTGGACGTTGAAGGCAGCATTGTATGGAATGATTTATGCCCTGGTAAGTAAGTACTCCAAGCTATCATAACACAGTTCCCATTCATACGGCGCCAGACTATAACTCCCTTGGCTCCGCAAAAGTTCTTCTCGATACCGGCAAGCAATATGGCACTATAACACACAGTGGTAACTTTTCAATGTACGCCTTCAATCATAAATGCAAACTCCAGCTTTGCATAACAACCATTCGCTTGTAGCCCGGACGTGACTGCTGGCACCTACATTCTATCTGTGCTTACCCATGATTTTGTCTTTGAAAAGGTTCCTGTTTTCAGCTATTTCTTCTGTTTAACTCACTGAGCAGCTCCTACCGATAGATACGTGTTGACATCTCCGAGTCCGAGCCAATACCAGAAGTCAAATCTTACGTCTTTGGAACACCGCTGACATCTCATGCCTCCGTGAAGCTTCCGTATCCTGTTGTGCTCGTTCCGAGACACAGAAACAATTATTTCATGCCAAGAGAGTCTTTCAATCTTCTGGGCATGTTCCAAAACCCCATGATGATGATAATGGTGTTGACCGGAGTCATGATGATTGGCATGCCCTACATCTTGGTAAATTCCAAGCAAGATTGATGTCCCGGATAGAATTGACAAGAACATCTCAGAAAAATCTGGATCCACAAACACTTGAGGAACTGCAAGGTCGCCAGGCAAAAGTCGCTAGCATTCAAAATTCCATGCAAAGTGGCGACTTCAAATCTGGGTCAGTATCAAATGACACAGTTCTTGGGTCATTATTGATCACGCTTTCAGTCTGTCTGCTCTTCTGGCCGCCGACGAAGACCCTAAAACTGCATCAGTCACTTCACGTCCATCAAATTCAGCAATACCTCAGCAGAGAAAAACAGGTAAAGGTAATAGAAGACGTTAACAAAATACACAATGTGATACATAGACATCGACCTGGAATTATACCCTCCTAGCAAATGCGACATAATGGGGGAATTGATCACGATGTTGTTCAGGCTGCACGCAGAGGTTTGGTTGGTAGCCCAGGATAATCAAGCACCCGACGAAGAAGGGCATTCCTGTAGTAATGTGTTCAGAGACAGCTGGATCCCGTTCTATATCGGACTGACCGTTGCTTGAACCGGGTAAGGATTGCATGGGGATTGTGAAGATATGCTTGGGATGACTCCATGCTAGCACTTTCGTCGGTCAATACTGTGAGCGACCATATTCTCCAATTCCGGATAAACGAGGCATACTGGTCATCAGAGGTTGAGGTCACCTCGAGAACATACATATTATCATTCTTGCCCGAGTCTTCCTCGTCGGCTCCAGCGCCTGGAGCACTTGATATCTTGAGACCGGTCGCAGCAAGATGACTTGAAGTGCTCTTTACGGTTGAGATGTGTGCTTGACCAGGATCATAGTTTAAAATGAGCACATGTTCATCCGGCGAACGAGGCAGAATCGAGAGTGCCGAATCATCGGCATAACAGTATTCTATGTCTGGATGAGCAAGTGTATTCGAATGGGAACCAGACGAAGTATGTTGCAACGAAGAATGTGCTACCAGAATATAGTATGGTGGTTCTGTAGTGGAGGTCATGAGACAAACTAGGCATTGACGTCGATTGCCGGTAGCCAAGCAGAATCGTGATTAGCTTTTATTTCTTCACCACCATCTGTCGTTGCTCCATAAACATGCGTGACATCTTCTTCCTTAAATACTGATTGGCAACTTTCTATGTTTCTAGTGCGTACGGGCCACATGGGCGGGGAGTCCTAAGTTGCACCGAACGATCCACTTCCTCGTTCTTGCGATCCATAACTCGGAAATACTGAGCCGTTGACACATGGAACTCAGTCAATCGACATATTTTCACCGACTCGTCTACTTACCCCACCGCTGAAGCAAGCCTTCAATTTTTCCACATTGTGTAGGGGCAAATGTGTGGGGTGAACACACGATGTTGTTTTTCGTCTGTTCATATGCACACCAGTGGATCGGTCGTTAAAATCGGTAAGATCCACCTGGCCATCCATCTCTGGTTCCGCTATAAAAGATGGAATAACTCTGCGCCACACCTCAAGCTGCCCTCCCTGGTATGTATTTTCTTCTAGAAAGCACGTTCCAAAACACGATATTCACGCTAAATGTCCCATAGTTATCTCCGATAATGGTCCACTGTCATTTTCTCAGCCTGCTAATGCTCATAGCCGTGTGTGTTGTTCATACGTATGCCGCCCATATCGACGACAAAGTTTGTCCAGTTATAGGAGCTTCTCCATTGGATAACGTTGACACGTCTTTCTTGTGTAGATGATCGCCACTGCGTCCAACGACATCAAAGCGTATCTTGATGCTCACAATCATGAAAGAGCGAAGCATAAAGCTAAACCTCTCCATTGGGACGAATCCCTTGCACGCGCCGCCCAGAAGTGGGCGGACCACTGCAAATTTGAACATTCAAAGGGAAAAGTTGGACCTTATGGAGGTAAGGAAAAAAATCTGCCGTCAGTATAAATCCTCTTATTACTCGCTCACAGAGAATCTTGCGGCCGGAACCGGACCTTGGTCGATTACGGCTGCGGTCAATGCTTGGAATGCTGAATCCTGCGAGTGACAATGAGCAAACAGTCTTTTTACTTCGCTGATATCAGCTTCAGCGAAATATAATTCTGAGCACCCTCAATACTCTCACTGGACCCAGGTGGTATGGAAATCGACCACCCACGTTGGTTGCGCCGTTCAAACTTGCAACGGGATGTTTGAAGCAAAATACGGCGTAAGTATTATATGGCTAAGAATCGAGAATATATTAACGGTACTTCCTTTATCAGCCAGCCAAATTCTACGTATGCGAGTACTCTCCTCCTGGAAATTATGTCAATGAGTTCTCGTAAGTTTCCGTCAATGCAGCTGCTTTCAATCACTCACAATATACTCGATATTATTTTACAGCAATAATGTATCTTGAATTATGTATATGGCATCCAAGTGTTTCTATCTTCCAATGCAATGATTGAGTGTATTCAATGTAATATATCTCAAGTGGAACCTCGCCGATGATCGTGCTGTATCAAATTTTGTGGTTTGTCTATCAGTATGTGTGGGTAGTTATACACATTTTACATCGATCCTGATATTCCAGCACGTGATAAATCATGAACACACGCCGAGTCGCACTCCAAATATATGTTCGGTATCCTTTTCACAAATTATAGTAAGTCAATGATCATCGCCATTTCTTACTCTCGCTCCCTTCATAGTCGGATCACTTACTAGCTCGAACTTCATCAGCAAATAGGTTGACGAAATCAGATGCGATGACATCGAAGTCGGCTTGAGAGAACACTGCCAGCTCAGCGGCATGTATAAATATACCAGTTCCCTTCGTTTCCAGAAGCATAAAGACATTGATGGTGATCGACATCAACAATTCTGGGAGAAATCTAGGATGCATCTCGTGCTAGCCTGGAGACTAAGTCACATCGATGATTCGGTCTATACCCAATGTTATAACAGTTTAATTCGGGAAGAACACAGCAAGGCCACAGGTTTATAAAAGTATGAAGGATCCCGAAGTATCTCAGTCGTCTCTTTTCTCGTCATTAGAACTCACTGTAACACGATGTCCTTCACATCCAAATTTTTTCTGATGTCCTCGGTCATTGCTGCCACACTTCCTGTGTATGCCTTAGGGGTGTTCAGAAAGGTCGGTCACCATCCATCGTTCGAACACTTTGTTGCTGACAGAATCCGTCACTTATCCTTTGATCAATCGGCCAGTCTGCATTGACGTCAACCACAGATATTCAAGACTATCTCGATGACCACAACAATGAAAGATCGCAATATGGGGCTGCCGCCTTAGTCTGGAACGATACTCTTGCTAGTGCAGCTCAATCGTGGGCAGATGGCTGCGTGTTTGAACATTCAGGAGGGACTCTCGGGCCTTATGGAGGTAGTTTGACCATTTTTCGCGAAATCAATTTACATAATTGCATTTGCGGTTACTATAGAAAACCTCGCTGCTGGTACTGGCACATATACCATCGCGGATGCGATTGGCGATTGGAACGCTGAGTCTTGTAAGCGCATCATTTTGAACACTTCTGTTGACAGCTCACATATTGTGCGTTGTTCAAGCTCAATACGATCCCAGCAACCCCCAGGCATCCCACTGGACTCAGGTGGTGTGGAAATCCACCACTGACCTCGGATGTGCGGTTCAGTCGTGCAGCGGAATTTTCGCTGCCAGTTATGGAGTGAGCCTTCGTTATTCTAAGCTAATCGACAACAATCTACTCACCCCCCATTATTTCAACAGCCAGCTGAATACTATGTCTGTGAATACTATCCTGCAGGCAATGTCATCGGCGAGTTTGCGTGAGTAATCTGTATACCTTTATCTCTGATAAAATGCTCAATTTTCATCAGCGAGAACGTGGAGTAGATTGTTGTGTATAGTAGCTTCGTTGTACAATCTAGTTCTACTAAGTACTGCCATAAGTAGCGAACTTCATGAAGCAGCAAACTTTCATCCATACCATCAATGATGGAATCTGTCGACTTCCCAGCCATATAAGCGGAAGGCTTTCCAAAGGCGCTCAAATTGTTTTGTATTCTCCCAAAGGCGTCGACGATTATTCATCGAATCTGATGTAAAGCAAGCGTGCACAAAAGTGAAGTAAGGAAAGTTAGCTGATTGGAAAACGGAGGTTCCTTTACTACCGTCAAGAATGACACTCTCATTATTAGCAAGTGATCCTTCGTTATCGGAAACAGTGGAGAGCCATTCTTTATCGATACTGGTCGCGTTTTCTAGTTCGCCCGGCATTGCATTTACAGGCCGAACCCATTGGAGTGAACCAACAGCTATCATTTCCTTCAGAACACGATTCAGAAGGACAGATTCGGTAAGACGCCTGCGGAGAGATCCGCATGTTGCAGAAAGGGCGAGGTAAGACGGAACAGGAAGTTCACGCGCGATCGTAAGGAGTAATTGCGCAGATAATTTGTCGAATAATGTTTCTGCTTTGTTGATATCCTCGTTGTGTCGTGTGAAATGTTGTGGAACTTCTTCCGCAGTGGGAGAAGGCCACCTGCCCATGATTTATCCTCAATTACACAGACTCCTAACAGGTCGTTACATACCTATCTGGCCTCATAAACATCCAACACTGAAAATCGCGAATAATGTGGGGTAACAAGTTTTCCTCAGACAGTCCCTCGTTAATGCCCGCCGCAATATGCTTGCAGCCTTGACGGTTGGGCTGAAAATTGTCTTGATATTGTTCACAGGTGTCTTCGATGCCGCCATAATCGATACAAGGCAACAATCCTTTCAATCTCTCTACTCATTCGATATAAACAAATACATTGAATAGGAAATTTCGCAATACTCACCTCGTCCTTCTGCTCTCGAATTGACAATTTCATACAATTCTCCAGCGAATGTGAGATTCGGGGTATGTGGCACACTCAATCTTTGGGAGGGCAAAGCCGTACGGTCGATCCACTCTTCAAGATAATGATAACATGCCTCTGACACAAAAAAGTTGGGGTTTCGGGAATCGCGTGAAGTGCAATGTGTGAGGCATTCTTCCTTAGTTTGTCCATCGCCAAGAATGCTAGTGAAGCCCCCCGCAGATCCACCACTAACACAGCGAAGTTGGACCTTCGAACCATTCGGAAAACATGGATTCCCGTCGGTTTTGTCCGGAAAGAGGGATGCAGCACCATCTTCGTTGTCAAAATAGCCAATTGCAACACAATTTTGGAAACCAGACCAATCACGAATACCATCGGGGAGCCATTGTACTTCGTCTGTCTGAAGCAAAGCGTCTTGCACTATGTCAAACACTGCGGAGTAGTCTTGACTGGGGTCGGCGAGCAATATATCTGAGACAATCTTCTCTGCAATGTGCTCAACTTCATCGTCAGGATCTGTGAAAAGCTGAGAAGGTCCGCCTGATGGTGCTACGCCGCACACGATACAAAGTTGATCATAACCACCCATGAAGCTTGAAGGTGAACGTTCAATAACAAGACAATTGAGGTGGTAATACATAAACACGCCAAAACTCGGGCATATTAACTTCTTGATCGTGTATTGCAAGTGTATAGCAGAAAAGTCGAGGGCCACCAATAAATGTGGGTATTCCTATAACTGGTTGTATGTATGGTATGTAAAAACGCTAGCTGTGAGCGCTGTGTAAGCGACTTATTGATACATGTAATTGAATGAATGTGAGGTTACGGTAACTGCAGCAAAGCAAAAGGCTATGAATCATTAGATGGGCGTTGAGATAACAATTTTGAATGGTCTCATTTATCGCGAGAGTAACTTGCGGATCATAGTCAGAGCAAGGTCCTAATTTCATGGGTTCCCCAACATCAGTAATTGCGTAGTGAATGAAATAGTTCGCATACGATAACAGTGTCCGATAGGCTGATACGCCTTCTTCTATTTTTCGTGCCCTTGGAATTGGTCGAATGAAGGGCAGTGTCGAGATTAACTGCATTTTCATCTTGCTCGTAGATAGTAGGCTATAACAAGGGTACGAACATCAATAAACCGACAAAGAAGTAAGCGCTTGATGCAGCAAAGGCCACTCACCAATGATGATGTAGAGTTAGTTGAGATAGAAGCCTGCTGGGGATAAGAAGACGTGCGCTCGTCGACAGTATCCTATACTCGGAGTCCATGAGTTTATGACGTGGGCACGTCAATGAAAACTTGCCATGAATTGATCGTCTGGTAAAGACCTAGGAAATGGTGGGCCACGAGGTGCCTTTGGTCCAGCATTGAGAGTATTCATAGCGATGATTGAATTTTGTGGAGAGCAGGAAAGAACAAAAGAGATTGAAGGATAGGGAGCTTTGCGTGCACGCATTCAAGCTGTTGGGTAAGACAAGTTAGAGGTTTAAATTACTGGACAATGGTGAACTGTAAGGAAGGGAAGGAAAGAAAAAACACGATCAGGCAGGAGGTACCCTGTCCTTTTATCGAGACCCTGGAGCGGTGTTCATAAGGAGCTTAATCTGCAAAAGGCGATGGATCCTCTGTATTTGGTCATGATCGAGGCAGTTTGAGTCAGTTTGCATCCGTGGCGCAATTAGAAATATTGTCGTGAGTAGGCCGCTGCAGATCTTGTCGGTCCATCAATTTTGGGATTGCAACAAGCCGATATCCTTCAATTTAGTGCCTTCAAACCACCATAGCCCGCGAATTGCTTCAACCATCTATCACAGCGGCCAGTTCGCGTGATGGTGAACATCAAATAGGAAGACGCTCCCGGTCTGGTGGTATATCGCCTGAAACAAGACACGATCGAAAAGACCAACCCCGAAGCACATGAACCTTGCGCATATCATGTGGTTTCATCTCCTCTGATAGTCCATACGCACGAGTATGATGTTTTGCAGAAGGCGAACTAATCTAAGCTGAGCATCGAATACTGTCCAAAAATTGGCTGTCAGCTAAAATTCTTGGGTATAAATCCACGAAGATTTCGTATGAAGTGAAGCGTCATGAATAGTCGCTCATCCTCGTCGTAAGTTAGCTACATATCTGCAGTTAAATAATAACTCGACACGCAACCTCTGTAGCTCTGCTCATGCCCTCTCGTCGTCGAGGCGTTACACGCAAACATCCAAAAATAGCATGTCACATGTCACATGTCACAACCATCCCCTGTACGACACAAATGTTGCAAATAGCCTCACGCTAGTCACAACTTTGCACAAACGATAGTGAACCCATAGACACAGCTCAGTGCTGTCCCCTGAGGGACTCAAGGAACCGCCATGCATAAATTCAAGATTATGCACTTCAAGCTTATCAAGCCTACAAGTCAAGCCCCTTTTCAAGTCTGACCGAACAAGAACACTCCCAGTATCCCGCCAAAAAGAATCCAGTCCATCCTCAAGCTGAAAATATCTGATAGCCAAGATTGAAGACGTACCTTGAAAGACAATGATAAGTTTGATTGCTACCCATCTACTTTGATGCCCCTCGTGAGCAGACCAAGCACAAGATGATGATGGTGTCGGAGGCCTCACAGCCTCCCGAAGTCATTGTCGGCCTCAACACAGACGAAAGTCAGCATCAAGTCCCTCAAAAAGAACTGCATCCTTTGAGCGATTGATAGCTTTCCTGCGGTGCGGTCCTGCTGTCGTAGCCTTTATTGCTCCAGCACCAGAGCCTCCATATCTTGCGGGGTAAAGCCTTCATCAGACTTGAAGTTTGAAGGGCTGATCCTTGCGAGCTATCGCCAACAAAGAGAAGCAAGTCAACGAAGTATTCGCAAGAAAACTGAATGCCATGAAGGTCCGTGGTGTTGTTCGGATTTTTGAGTGCGTGGAGACTATATTGCCTGTGGCCTCGATATGTCCAATATCGTCCACATTGACGTTAAGGTGCAATCGGAGACGATGATGGTGAGCAGAAGGCTGAGGGCTTCACATTTTTTGCTCATGAAATGAGGCAGAATGAGGCTCGACGAGAGAGGAGATAGGTTCAGCCCCCGCTCCGGACCCACTGGCAACAGACAAACAAACATTTCAAGGACCGTGGCTGCCACTTCGCTTGCCACCCTCTGTTTTATTTCCCCATCGACGGAATTTTTCACCGTTCAGTTATAATTTTATGCTAATTTTTCACCACCAAGTCGACACCCTTGATTCAGATGGCCCATTGAAGTGAATCTATTTCTGTGGATCTGGAGAGAATAAATGTCGATTGTGTCACCCTCTCTCCACCTGGATCCTGTGGTCACTCAAGCAACTCGTAAGTCCCCTCAACCCTGCCTGTCCGTCCCGTTAGGTATAAAGAAACAGAAAACCTATGATCTGGGTGGTAACAGTGGCAAAGCCACTGGTGACTCATCGTACCATCCTTTACTAGCCCGATTTAAACACCCTTTTCCCATTTTTTTGCGCTCTGGATTAAAAGAATCTCTCCTTGACTACTAGTCCTGAGAAACATGAATTCCCTCAAATTTGCGGCCACTTGGTCCCAGGGACTCCCAAGAAATGCCACCACCACGATTTTCGGCTCAAATTGTCACCCCCCTACACATCCCTTATCCCGATGGCGAGCTCAATAAAATGACTATTATAGCGTGGAAGATAGAGAGAAAAGCATTGGTAGAAGTCCACTTCGGCCTGTCAGTAGGTTTGATCCTGATACCTCGTGCAGCTCGCTAACTGAGGTGGACTTGCTTCCAAACTGACAGAGATTGGACGCAACCTTCGTGCCATCCGTCCTTGTTCAGCAACTGCTGTGGCAGTTGTTGCGTTGTTGCCCCTTCCCCAGCCTGGTATAATGTGTAGAGCTGGTCCGGTCAGCTAAGCCAGTTTCCCCGTCCTTCATCCACTTCACTTTATACCATTTCTCAGTTCCTTGGTTTTGGTATCAGAGTATTAGATATCATCACTCCATCCCAATGAGTCTTGCGCCGTTCAATGAAGTTCCTTTCCCCCCAGACCATAAGTAAGAACGAATCAAATATATCTGCGGATAGCTATGAATAATTCCGGGTGCTGAGATACCATCGATTACGCCATGGGTTCGCGATCTGCCTTGGATGGGTTCGAGCTTTTTCATGATGCTTTTCGAGCACATCTGATATGATTCTGAAACCTGCCAGCGTGAGATATTTAATTATCATAGTCGTGATCTTATCACGTAATCCACGGAGACTTATGCAAAGACTGTCATCTCGGGCGTTCACCTGGATTTCTGAGACATGTTATGTTGTCCTTGTTCTCATAACAGTCTGCTTCTTCGCCATTTCCTGTGTTTCCCTTCTCTCCCAAGCTGTCAGAAATTCTCCCAATAGGTCATGGACGAATAACTGGGACGCCGTTAGCATAGGTGCAACTTATGTCATTGTGGTAGGTCGTCTTCAAGCCAAGCAGCAATACCGAATAAACGAATACTTTCGGCAGCTCTTCATCTCTATAGCGTTTTGCGCGAAACGTAGATTTGCAGTGAGAAGACGGCTGCAGCGCATCTCAAAGACATATAATGCTATAAATCGCAATGATGTATCCAAAGTAGGCTTTCACAAACATATTCGTCGGCCAAAGTTTATGTTGTCTTGAAATAGCCCGTACATGAATATATAATGCAGGAATACGGTCGGTCGTGTCTTGTGGCATATGAATCCCAGCCTCGACACGCTGTTCACGAAGGATGGGGCAGACCGGGTATGCTCTGTGGTAGAAATCCGTGGGTATCGGTATCTAATGCTTCATTCAATAGGTACAAAATATAGCGGGATGTGTTTTCGCCGTAGCCTTTTGGATACCATCGTTGATATTGGTGAGCCAGCAGCATCATCACCACCGACTCAGTCTCATCTTTTAAATCCACAGATGCTCGAGCGCATCTCGTTATTCCCTCCCACCCAGCACTGAAACCACATTCGAGAATGCTTCATCACTTCCGATTCATATCACCTCTTCTCCCCAAAGGGGAGGGTGGAATATCGCTGCTGCACATCTATGACTCTGCTATTCAACTCGCTCGATTATCCGACAAAGAACCGACCGAAGAAGAGTTCGAGGTTGGGATGAGCGCGGCGAATGAAATATGCAGAATGTAGGCTTTGGTTTGCTATTCCACAGGTTGGTGATACTTACTCTTCCACCAGCTTGAATGAATGCCGGTTGGAGATGCTCGAAGAGTCAAGGACACAATGCGATCTATCGCCTGAAACGAAGGCTCCCCAAGTCTAGCGCTGCCAGATGGCTTAATAGAACTGACGTTGACACGAATAGATATTATAATACCCAAACAATGTCTCGTACATACCCATTTCCACCATATCCAATCACCACGTAGCGAAGCACATGCATTACGCATACCATTGGAGAGAGCAACATCTTCCCCATTGAAAACCTCGCTTGATACATGGCTAATTTTCCAAGATAATCGTACGTATTGTTTGTTTGACGTCTTTGAAGCTTGGGCTTGGGCTCTTTGTGCGTGCCATTATTTGTGAAAGGTGAGCTGTTACTTTGTATTGAACCTAGGGCACGATTGAGCGCTACTGGTTTCGGGTTCACGTATTAATTTAAGACATGGTGGACGAAGTGAAAGCCAGGGTATCTCAGTGCAGTACTGTACTAGTTTACTGTGTTGCCAGCATTCTGGACGGACGTTGAACAGAATCGTATTCCAGACCAATTACACCCACAAGTATGTGATTTGCAATAGAAACACTCTATCGTGCAGCGTAAAAGATTGTACTGATCATACGGAAGCTCAAAACAAAAAGACCTGTACACAAAAGTGAGTTGTGATTGCGATGGAAGAAATGAAAAGGACTTGCCTGGTCATCAAGTTTGCTAATAGTACGAGGTGCAGGATAGTTCAAATCTGCAAGATGTTTCCTGATAGAGCATAAGATTTTAGACGCATATCTCAAATCTGTTTGTGTTAACTCACTTCATAGCTGACATCATGGGTGGGGGACCTGAAAAGAACGTTAGGCTTTGTAGTGGATAGGGTTAGTCGGGTAGGATACTTACCACACATAAGGACCTTGATATCCGTATCCGTCGGTGGCATAAACTGCTCAATCTGCTCTTTGGAAACGAAACCAACACCTCCCGACCATCCCGCTGGAGGGTTGTTGAGGACATAGTACACTCTGAAACGATCTGGATGACCCTTGGCGAGAGCATCGAGTTCTGTGCGGAGGAGAATGTCTTCTTCGTTCACGTTTGCATAGATGAGGTTGAGTTTGGTGCGATCTTCGGGGTTCTTGAGCGCCGCGCGGATGATCTGCAGCATTGGCGTAATACCAGTCCCGCCGGCAATCATGCCAATTTCACGGGACAATGTTGGGTGGTATTTGAAGAAGCCTTTTGGACCTCGGACGCGAACTTTGTCGCCAATTTTCAGCAAGGCGACATAGCGCGAGATGTTACCCTTCTCGTATGACTGTTGGAGAAAATTTTATTTTTTGCAACAACAGTGATCGAAATATATTTACCTTGATGAGAAGGTCAAAGTGACCCAAATCGTCGTCACTGGATGTAGGGGTATAACTACGCATGATATCTTTTCCATTAATTTCGGCCGAAACAGAGATATGCTGGCCAATGGGCAATCCGAGGACGTCTTCCGGATGCGGAAGAGCAAAACGATAACTGTGTCCTTCCACGTCAGCAAATGAGAGTCGTGTTCGGCAGAAACTTACATGGCGGTATTTGGGGAGACCACAATTTTCTCTTTCAAGGTAAACTCTTGCCACAGTTGGGGATTCAATACAGGTTTGCGCTCTAATGCAGAGGTGAGTGGTTGTGATGCAAGCAAAAACAAGCTGAAGCGCGTACTGGAAACAGATCCAAATTTCATATAGATGAATGCGCTGCTGGCCACCGCCAAAGCAAGTGCAATCAATTGTGTG
Source organism: Hygrophoropsis aurantiaca (assembly GCA_021014935.1). Classification (NCBI taxonomy): domain Eukaryota; kingdom Fungi; phylum Basidiomycota; class Agaricomycetes; order Boletales; family Hygrophoropsidaceae; genus Hygrophoropsis; species Hygrophoropsis aurantiaca. The sequence goes on from MU267601.1 coordinate 90,233, forward strand.
TATGCGCTATCAAATGTAAAAGGCATTGCAGAGTTGTTGCTGGCAGTATTAGGGATATTAGTTTTTGGTTCTAATCCGATGAGTATGATTCGTGAGACGTCGTAGCCAGCTTCTCTAAGGGCTGAACGAAGGTAATGAAAGCTAGCAAAGAGGATAGAGAATGTTCCAAGGAATGAGCAAACGAATAGAACTTGTTCGAAGTTCATGACCAAGGCAAATTTGAACGCTTCGCTACTAAAGCTTCCGACTGCAAAGGAAGCCACATAATAACCGCAGCGTGGCCACATCCTGGGTAAATCCTTACAGATTTCTAGAACAAAATGTACACATCTCCAACCGACTTTTGGGGATAGCTGGTAAGTAAATCTGTAGATGTGGGGAACCACAGAAACACTGCGCGCTGCTAAACAGACGCGGCCTAGCAACATTCAACGTATAATCTACCCTGTGACTCCAAGATAAATCACAGCTAAAGACAGCCGACTACACAGCTCCTTCATGGACTACACAGTATCGCAAGTATGAAGCAACTGAGGTGATGTTAACGAGGTGCTTAATTGATGGGCATACGGTACCATGGCCACCTGCGCGCAAAATTTAATTGATTATATAGGACCTGTGATTAATAATAATAATATGTGGTATCCAAACAGACGCAAACAAGTTCATTAAGAATGCAAGTTTCCCGCCCACTGTGGCCACAATAATACAAGGACCGTCTGCAAGTACAGCGCTGTTGTTCGTTGGCTTTTCGTCTTTTCCCTTAAAAATCTCATCGAGGGTTTCCCTCCTACTTTCTTCTCTTTCTCCCATTTTATCTGTATATTTTCACCGTTTCCTTTCTTTCGCAGTGATTTCCAGGGCAAATCAGCGCATTTCACCGTCTATCATTCATCCAAAAGTTAGCCTTTAAGTTATCGCCTTTGGCCACGCTGGACGTGCAACTATATCAATGCCATCTATCATGCAATCAACGATTCATCAGCAAGTACCGCAGCAATCGAAACAGGTGCAATCCATGCCACGCAAAAGATGCCCCCCCACAGCCCTCCGCATTGACACGCCCGTACACACCCCTCTTATAATCCTGGCAGCAGAGGATACAAGTTCTGCATCAGTTCTGTCTTCTCCTGCTTCCGAATCCGTTCCAAGCCCACCTCTTCCTGCGAAAAAATCTAGGTCTCTCAGAAACATGAAGAAACTATCCATAAATCTCCCATCTGCACACTCATCTTCGAATTCTCTGGTTTCTCCCCTTTCGGAGCCTCAGAGCGCTCTGGACCCTCCTCAACAAGATGTCTATCAGACGCTGCGTCCAAGACGTCCATCTGTTCTTTCTCTTCCCAACACCGCGATTACACCTGCCTTACATCGCAAGGACGAGGGTGGTTCTCCATCTGCGCCATACTTGGATGGCCCCATCCAAATTATGCCCGGGGTCTGGTTAGGATCTGAGGAAAATGCTCGTGATTGGCCCGGTCTTATCGAGAGAGGCATTAAAGCTATCCTCAACGTCGCCAAGGAAGTCACTTCTCCTTTTGACTCTGTCGTGTCTCGCCCCATGCGGCCCTTTGTATCCACACCGAATTTGCACTCCCAAAGCAACGGCTCCGAATCGACTTATTATCCGCCGCATATACCTAGTGGTAGACCTGGGATGCATTATCTCAAGCTGCTCTGGTCTCATGGCCAATCAGACTTGGTTCAGGAAGGCTTTCCTACTGCGATGGCATTTGTCGATGCAGCCTTGCAGCGCAACGAAGGTGTGCTAATACAGTACGTAGCCGTAGTAAGAATAATAGAGCGTTTTGTCTGACTCCATCTCACAGTTGCCAATGTGGCATTTCTCGTTCAGCTACTCTTGTCATTGCTCTAGTGATGCGAGCCGCAGCCACATGTTCACCATCCGTAGAACCTGAAATATGGCAGTTGAAAGGTATGCAAGCCGCTTACTCGTTCGTTAAGGAAAAGAGCAAACACGTTGGACCCAACATGTCGTAAGCTGTGTAACACTCTTCTAAAGCATGGCGCTGAGTTCATTTCGTCTTCATTTCAGCCTTGTTTACCAGTTGTTAGAGTACGAAAAAGCCTTGAAGGGCGAAAGTACATCACCGTCCTTCTCAGATCGATCGTCATACATTAGTGACGAAGAAAGGGAATGGGGCCGACGTCGCTCAGCCTATACTGATGACGAAAATTATGATCGGGAAAGTGACGCTGTCCAGCAGGAAGCACAAGATCTCGATCGTGCGATGGAGGAGCGTATTATTGCCCGTAAACCATCCACGTCCTCCATGGCTTCATCATCCGGAGTTGGCATGGGCCCAGCGTGGAGAAGTCGATATGGACGTAAGCGTGCTGGGTCTGTTGCGAGTGTACATACCACTGGAAGTGTTCTTAGTGAGGACCTTGTCGAGGCGGATGAAGAGCAGGAACTCTTGGGTGTTGGAGGAGGCTTTGATGACGGTAGCGAGCCGCGACGAAGTCCGTGTTTGTCGCTCTCCAGTGATTCTCCCGGCACAAGCGAGTCCAGTGCTCAGCATCTTACGTCCACCCCCTTTGCAGCGTTGTCTCACTCTTCAACTGCCAGATCCGGCCTTCCTCCTTCTGCCCCTCCTACAAAGCTCTCTTTCAATATTCCACCTCCTCCCATCACCGCTATCCGTTCGACCTTCAATATGCCTCCTGCCAAGGGTAAACGCCGCCCACCTCCGTTGGGTATCCTTCCGCCGGTACCCCCTTCACCTATCACTCCGATCGCCATCCAAGGTCCCGAAGAACCGCCCCGCATTCGTCCTCGTGCTCTTGCACGCAAACCCGCGCCACCGCCGCTTAATCTCCGTCGAAACTCGAGCTCGACCCAATATGCATTTCCGCCAAAAATCACACCTTCAAGGCAACCTGTCACAGCCACACCTTCGCAGACACTGTTTGTATTCCCTCCATCACCGACTCATGTTGCCAGCGCTCTCCGTACCCCATCCACCATGACAATCACCTCAAATACCAACAACGTCTCTTACCCTTTCCCTTCTGTGGCTACGCCACGAATTGCAACTTCTCGCTCGCATGGTCGCACGAGATCATTTATTGGATTGGGACCTGCGGGCTTAGCCACGACTGCCCATTCTCGCGTTGATGCCCGAGGATGGGTGGGACTTGAGTAAAGTTCATTCCCCCGTTATGTCGTGTGACTGCGCTCGCATCTATGCTACCGCGAAACATGTCATATTTTTTTTTTTGATTCTGCCCTTCATCTCATCACCTTTCAAAATTCATTTTTCGCTGATGTGGAATTTCGCTTTCTGCGCTTGGACTCAACCCGATCCTATTTTTTACTTATGACCATTTCACGCGCACATTTGGATTGCATCGCTTTTTTTTGCGCATTTTGTAACAATAGTATTTCGCTTTCTGTATATCACTTTACTTTTGTTTTCTCATCGCACACGAGAATGAAGAGTTGACGTCGAAAAATGACCATCTCAAACGGTTATTGCAGGGACTTTTTACGAACACAAGGAGACGATTCGAGATGGTCATGCGCAACTCCTGTTGATATCAACCAAATAGCCTTCCGACGCTGTTCTTCACCACTCCACCAAGTATTTGACCGCCAACGCCGCCTATTCCCATTCCCCATCCAGATGATGCAACACTGTTAGCCCACCTTTGCTTGGCATCTCTGTCGCTGGAGGGTTCAAGTATCAGCCTGGAATACCTGGAACATACTTGAGGACTTACGCGTATGTGAATCCGACGGCATTCGTCACATTGAACACCAATGCAAGGACTACGATGGGTACAAAACTAAAGAAGATCATTAGAATTTGCATGAGTGTGAGAGACAATTAGTGAAACACGAACGATAGGTTGAAACGTAAGATCGATACGATAAACAGCAACAACCAGCACGCAGGAAAGACGTATAGAGCAATCTGAAAGAGTTGGCTATTGATCAAGATTCAGTCTCTCAGGTTGCGCACTTACCCAGAACATTCTGAGGAATAAGTCAGATTGAGAGTACTGCTTAAAATGTAGAGAAAGATACACACTTGGAATCAATTGGATTCGCCGGCCGGGATGGCTGTATGCATCCGTCAGTTATGGAAAGTAGTGATTTGGAAACGTATGACTTACATCTCGGCTTTCAAACACCCAATAGCTCTCCCCATCGTCATCAACCTATTGAACAAGTTAAAGGGGAATGCCAAGATGCGTCATTGCGTTCTAACCTGGTTCCAAAATCGCAGCCCAACCAATGTTCTGCCGGCAACATTCTATTGGACCAGATGCAATCAGAAAAGGGCATAACGCGCTTAAAGGCTTACTCTGCAATTCCAGAAGTCCATAGCTAGTAGAATAACTACTGCTACCGTCTATGAAAGAAATTTAGGTGCATCAGACTTTAGAAAATCAGGTAGCTTGAATACTCACAGACAGAACATAGTCATTGGTGAACAGACCGCAGAGAACGTAGACAGTAATAGCTGATATTCGAAACAGGTACAGACAAAACAATGCTGCGGGATGGGCTGACTAGTGATGCGGTTGAATTCATCACGATTTAACATCATGGGATGAATTGCATACTTGACGAAATATCCCGGCTATTCCTATTAGTATGAATGATAGTCGGTATAAACAACTTCAATGACAAAAGCTGCGCATCCTACCTGACTCTGCATCTACTTCGTTAGTTGCCATTGTTTCTGAAGGTCTGGTGTTTGGAATAAAGGCGACATTTGGCTTGGATTTATTGGTTGATCCAATGTTCCCCGAAGGTAGTGGTGCAGATGGTTCGTCAGGTTCTATGGTCTGCAATAGTGGGGTATGTGAACTCATGGTTTTGTGTTAGGGTATGGCTATTGCTCCCGTTATAGGATGAGTTTCAAGTTA
>MU267601.1:95401-199216 GCA_021014935.1 Hygrophoropsis aurantiaca
ACCTTAAAGCTGGCCACTAGATTTCTACGACAAAATCACGCCAAAGTCACGATCCGTCACGTGGGATAGGTGGAGTGTGCATGAGCCCTATCTTACTCGATTCAGTGACACTGCACTGTTCACAAGAATCTACCAACAAAGTACCATTCGCGTATAATAAGCGGAAATTCTTGTTTTCCCCGTCTTCAAAGACATGTCAAGGCAAGCGGATCCCACTGAAACTACCTCATTGCTACCCCAGTCACAAGCGAATGTTCAAGTTGAAGTGCAATCCCTTCCTGCAATACTCTCCAGCACAGTTCGACGCTTTAATTTCCGAGTCCAAGATATCAGTGTGTCCGATTTGTGTCCAGATACTATACAGTCAGACAATGCGCGAACCGCCTTCTCTCTCCTGGTCTTGCTTGTAATTCACGCAGGAAAATCAACCCGTACAATTAGTACAGCATCTGGTAACGATCTCTGGGAGAATTGGTCAAACACCCAAGATGAAATAACCACCTCAAAGGATATTGAAGGTCACATCCTTTCCATCTGGACGCAATACCTGCAGACCTATCGCAGCTCAGCGGATATCGAGGCCACCCTTTGGATGAAATTCCCGCTGGAAACCGGTGGTAAACCGCGAATCCGAGGCATGTCCATGGAATTTTTTTAGATTATTCTATAATGACCTAGGTATACATATTCACAATCAGTCATGGACTTTTTACATTTAGGCAGTGCACCTCAAGGATTCCTTACACATCCTATGATCGACCTAAGCGTAATGAACACTTGGACACACGGTCTCTCGTTTTGCGATGCAAACGACATGCCGCCTAATAGACTATTGCGAAAATTTGATAGCATGTCTACACCTCGGTTAGTCGATAGTGAAGTTCCCATGGATTATGCAATTAATAATGATGTGCTCGATAGTGTATTACATGCTGTTGCACTTGCAGGTCAGCTAGCGGCCTTGGTAGCTCTCGCCCATTATCTCCTCTATCCTCCCAGATTTGTTATCACTCTCGATGTTAGTGAACAGGGCCCACGAGAAATTTTCCTTCTAATAATGGCAGCAGCTTCACTTTCTTCCCCGTGGTCATGGCGCATGATTCCATCCGTCTTAATCTTTTTGGCTTTTATATTACGATTGCCAGGTGTTCCAACTCCGGGTGACCTGTCGTTCGCAACCCTTCTTCTCGCCTTTTATTTCCATACCATTGTGCTTCATCTCCCCAATGCCCCCGGCCCGATGTTTTTGCTCAATCCTCAAAGCGCACTACCACTATCGTCTCTGTTACTACATGGGGTAACACAAGTATTCCTTCCGATAGCTGGATATTTCTTGCCAGCTCTACTCTTCGCATCTTGGCTCGTATCGAATTCTATGCAGGACACATTCCTTGCGCAAATCGGTTTTCAGGCCACTCCAATGGATTCTAGAATAATATTTCTTCTGCTATTTGCCACAGAAATACTACTGATTCTTTATGCTTTTGGGATGGGGCTGTTGACGTTCCGACCGCCGCTGTCGGCCCATAGCAGCCGTTGGGATCGGTATTCGGGAACCCTTGGCGTCCAAGCGCGCAAGTGTTTCATTCGCTCCCTTGTAACCTACGAAAAATACACTTTCCCACCGCCTTTCAATCTCTTGCAGCTGTTATTGATTCGAGCACCTGCTACTTTGTTATTCTTATATAAAGATGGGCAATTTTCTTCCATCCGGGCTGCCGATCGAGTTTTGTGGAGAATCACCGTAGGATGGATTGGGTTGTTGATGTCTGGGATCTGGCTGTGGGGTTTTCTGTAGAGACGAGATGAGATCATCTTTATCGAATTGATTTGTACTCATAGACCCCGTGACCTATTATTATACCACTCTTGATTCTTAACTTCATGTCCAAACGATCGAAAGTCACACCTGCGACCAAAAGACAGCGTACTACGGCTATTCCTACCTTTGGAGCAGCCACAGACGATGATTTGATCAATCTGGTATCAAGTCAACGAAATGCTCCTTCTGCTTCTGTGTTGTCCCACCGTACCCTACCAATAACGGATTCTATGCCCAGTCTCACTGTGCTTTGTGCCCGAGTTTTTGTTTCGAATATACGAATACTCGCAAGGAATCGCGATGATTGGGAGCACACCAGGTCTTGGTTGAAGCTTTTGCCCGACTCGATTATAACGCGGGTGTTCGCAATGCTTAGATCTTCCTGTCCAACTATTCTCGGTCATGCTTTCATCACAGCCGTACGACAACACTCCGCTTTCCAGAGAGTTATCTCATAAATGTACATCCAGTATTTTTTCCGGGGCTCTTCTATCACTTTGACAAGTGAATTGCTCGGCGTAGAACGAACCACAATATCCGCCATTGCGAAAGTGGACAGTCTTCGCGAGCTCCATCTAATTGGATTTGAGAAATTTGCGGATACCGTATATGCAGCTGTACTTCCGTCTCTCCCCTCCCTACACGTTCTTGTTCTTCGGTAAGACGAACCCAAATCTTTGGATTCATACCTCACATTGCACAGAGGTTGTGCCAAAGTTGGCCCCAAAACCGTAGAGGCCGCAGCCAAGTCATGTCCGCTGCTGACAACAGTTAACCTGAGTTATACGGCTGTGCCTCCCATATCATTGGCACCGCTCTTAGCAGCGTGTCCTCAACTCCAAGTCTTAAAGGTCGCAGGTATTTCGACTTGGGTCAGCATTCAGCTTGCGTATTTGAAACGATTGGTTCTATTGATACAACTTCCAGACTGACACGACATTCTCCAAGCTATTGTTCAGTATAGGCCCAGACCTCAAACTTGAACATATGCACACCCTAAAGTTTCGACAGAATGCGCTTTCGGAAGCGTCCATCTATCCTTTTCTCTCGCTGTGTCTCAACGTGAGACGTCTAGATATTTCATTCACTTTAGTCCACCGCTCCCTTTCATCCACCACTTTGCCCCTGATCAACTTGGAGAAACTGTCGCTGACCTCGACAATGGTATCGAGCGTTGACATTGTAGCTCTTATGCCCCACCTTTCTAACTTGAAAAAGCTCTCGATTGGAGCTCTTGGTGGAGGCCAAGGATCTGCCGTATCAATTGGTAACACTTCTGCGATGACCATGTCGGACCAAACCCTCCAGGCACTCACTGACATCTTGGAGAGTTTCGAACGCCTCGAAGATGTCAATCTGGTAGGTAATACGAAACTAGGCATCACGTCTCGAGGGAACGGTGCACTTTCAGACTTCTTCCGTCGAGTGGGACGGAGATGCATAGTATGCCCATTTGTTTCTACATGTACTTTTATTGATTTATTGCAGTCCCTAAATTTGTCAGGAGTGCAATATCTTCGCTCACAAGATCTAGCAGGATTGTTCACCGATACAACACAACAGTCGCCGCCAAAATTGGAAACACTCATACTGAACAACACTGGCGTGGACGACGAAGCAGCACCGTTTCTTTCATGTTGTTCGTTTTTGACGACATTGGAACTAGCGGGGACCAAAATCACCGGTATACAGTCAAACCATATCACCCATATATCTAATCATTCTGCATTGATACAGATGAAGGGTTATTTCCCATCATTGATGCATGTCCAAGGTTGTCGAAATTGGATTTAACTAGCTGTCGAGGCATAAATGTTGTCGATAGAAGACGTTTCTTTGAGGTATGATTGCAAGATGCTGTGATAGTAGGCGAACTTATCTTTTTCGTCTTTAAGGTTTGGGAAGAGAATAAGAGGCAAAATGACTAGTATGCATCACTACTGATGATCTCATTCAAATGTAGATTGTGGAAGTACAAAGGTTTTCAAGTGCTCCATACACAGATGAAAAGAGTAACCGGATAATTAGATCGCCTTCTGTTTATATTACACTGGAAAATGCAGACACTGGTTCAAGTTTGGATGGGTGGTCTTGAGGTTTGAGGACGTGTGCGTTGGCCCGATCAAAATGATTACACAGACGGCTCTAGTTCCTCCACACTTCACACCCCATCAAACAAAATTAAACGCTACAATACAATAACATTACGCACCATAATGCCTCATTCACTTCCCGAACCCCGAATCTTTACACTGCTCGACTCCAATTCGGTGATGTAGCATTCAAGATGTCCCATCTCTCCACAACTGAATTGTGAGATCCTTCTCCATCGAAGCAGATGCAATTATGCTGCGAGTTGGGTGCGTCTAGTATTCAAGTGAGCAGGATCTCGGTTCAATGAATTGAAATTGAGCATACCGCAACGGCCAACACAACGTCTTGTAAGAGAAATAAGTAAACTAAAAATCGAATATAATTTTATCGAGCGAACCTCTGTGTCCTTCGAGCACTTGCAAAATTTCACGGCTTTGTAGATCCCATATGTATATCTTCGCATCCTCGCTGCCACTTACTACGTAGTGTCCATTTGTTGTGCTGAAACAGGTCGAAAGACAATATGTGCGATTAGTGTGACCGCTGTAGGTTTTCACGCAGCAAGAACTTTGATAATCCCATAGTCGGATCGTGGAATCTTGAGTTGCGACCAGGACAAATCGTGAATTCGGGGAAAATTTGACATGGGAGCTAGACAAGTTCGATCTTCAAAACGTGCTCTAAAGTGCGGGGAAGGGAAATAAGAACCATATAGGATTGTCATCATCGACTAGAGTCTTGAGACATTGACCTGACTCTGAATCCCAGATGCGGCTACACGGAATCAAATCGAGCGATTGGTTTGAGAGTCAGTCTACAGAACACAGCTGTCAAACGCACATGAGGCCATCCATTGCACACGAGGCTATGAGAGTTCCATCATGGTTGAAACTGACGGCAGTTACAGGATCAGAGTGTGCTGGTAGCACCTTGATCGATTTGCCTAAATGTGAGCGAATGTCATCAAGTAGGCAACAGGTTTATGAAGGGACTTACCTCTCGCAACATCCCAGACTCGAACAGTTTCGTCATACCCACCGGACACCAGAAGATTGGAGTGTGGGTTAAAATTGAGGCAGAAAGCAAAATTCGTATGACCGTGTAACGTTTTGATGGCAGCATTCTATTGGGATAAACCTTGAGCATATACTACTAGAGAAAGTAAATCAAAGGCAGGGTTTTACTAGTTCTATACTCCATAGAATGATGCTTTTGTCGTCCGAGGCAGATGCGAGGTATTCTCCGTCACTGGACCAAGCAATGTCATTGATACCCTCGGAATGACCCTCAAATGTTTTTATGATCTCTCCTGTGTGTGCATCCCACAATTTGACCAGTTTATCGGCAGCTTTCTTGCAATATTCTTCAACTCACGTTCTTCAGAATGACGAACGCATCTTACCAGATGAGGCTAACAGAGATCCATCTGGACTGAATTTGAGAGATGATACTGGCATAGTATGCCCGCTGAGAGTATACTTGAGACGATAATCGGGTTTGGATTGTGCTGGCTTATGATCAATTTCAAACATCGATTGCGGGGTATTCGCATCGGGAGGAGATAAAAATCCATTAGTTGTTTCCCTTGGGGTTGCTATGATTGTGTTTTCTTCTTCGACTTGTGGTTGATCGACATCCATGACGAACGAAATAAAGAGATAAGCTTAAGTCATTTTTGGATATTTATTCTAAATATGATTCAGAACCTTAATCTTTGCCCTTACCGCCAACAAAATTACACTGTCGAAAAACACGATGGCTTCAACCACAGATTCATGGCTCTCTCCTTCTACACGTACTGAACTTATTGAGAACCTTGTCTCAGGCGTAGGTATGCAATAAAATGACGCGTTGCTTACTCCAAATTGTTAACAATATTCCATTAGACCGATACAATCCATCCAATGTAGGCATCCTTGAAGACTATCTCTATCATCAGATTCGCAGTCGGGAATACGATTGTTTAGCTAATCTAGCCATCTTGAAGCTGTATGGTTCCTGAATGTTCTTTATGGAGATCACAAACTCATTAATTGCGATAGATATCAATTCAACGCGGACCTCTTCAATCCAGACGTGGTCATCAATATCCTTCTCAAAGCCCTCACCTCTTCCCATTTCCCCGACTTTAGTCTTTGCGTCTCTCTTCTTGATGAACGGCTCGGCAGTTCAACTTTAGACGAGCCTGATCCACTTCCAGTGCTGCTCCCATCGCTCACCAGTCTTCACAATCTGCTACAACAGTGTCGCTTCCCCGCTTTCTGGTCCTTATATTATTCTGATGACCTCGAGCCATTACGCGAGAATTATACTGTTGAATGTGCTGGTTTCGATGACGCTATCCGAGCAGTTGTCGCACAAGCGGTAAAAGCAACGTTTACTCGTATAGGTAGTGAGAGATTAAGCTCATATATGAACATCTCTGGTGAATGATAATGCCCCTTTACTATCCATGATTGTATATACTGATATCTGCGTAGGTTCGGATCTCGAGGAATTTGCATCCCAACAAGGGTGGAGTTTGGATTCATCAACAGGCGTATTCACTATCCCTCCAAATCCTGATAATCAAGTTGGATCCGTCGTGGTGCAGGAAAATGTCAAATTGCCACGTAAGTACTACTCCTTCTCCCTTATAACCCGGCTGCCAATTTTGTCCTGCAGAACTTGTGAAAATTGTATCACACTCAGTTCAAGTGAAATAGCACTGTGTATCGTGTTGAGCTTGTCTATAAAATTCATCAACGGTGTGATTACAGCTGGTATGTTGCAGCAGAAGCAAGAAATAGTATGACAGAATCTATGATCAAAGTTTACATCTATATACTTTTCATTTTGGTGAGACTTTTATGCAGTCCAAAAGGCTGCCACAGTTCCCCACATCGCCATTATGCCAGCGGTGAACAATAACGCCGCATCAAGGTGGCCGCATCGCCCAGCAAGCGCGATTTTCGCAGAAATGGGCCCAATAACACAAATCACGAAGGCAGAAAAGGATCCTAGAAAGGCCATTAAGGAGCTGAACTCTGGAACCAAGATAGATACGGCGATGCAAAGCAGAAGTAGGATAATGCGTTCAACAGCTATTAGCCCATGCTTGAAGACCCGATTGCGAGTTGTAGCAACATCTTTCGTTAACATACTCCCATTTTCCGGGATGCGCGCTTCTAGACCGAGTGCAAGCTCTAGAATCACATTGAGCTGGCGCAAGGTAACAATAAGTCAGCGATTTGTTTTTATCAAGTAGCATGAATCTTACCGGTCTGGTGCTAAGCGCGAATTTGGTTCTGAAATGATTGTGCGTAGGTAGGTTAAAAACGAACGAAAGAGAAATACATACAAAGGGCTGATAACGAGCATCCACATTGCGATCTTGTTGAGGAGGGGATTGTAGCCGGGTGTCGCAAGAAGATCTGTGCTGATCTATTGATTTCGTGAGATATGGCCAAGTGATAGATTCTAGAGCAGCTCACTTCGTCGCTCACAAACTGCCCGAACATGAGATATCCTGCATAGCCGATGATAGCATAGATGAAAGTCGCGATAGTCTGGTAAAGAGGCTTAGCGATAATTCAGAATTTAAAATATGTACACTCACAAAAGCCCAGTTAATCATGTGGTCAAACTGGGAAGGGTCAACCATATCACGAGCCAGGGATGGGAGCACTGCGTGGCCAGAGAACTGCAGAGGTTTAGAGGCACACAGGAGAGTACGTGATAATATAAACACTTACCCCCGCCATCAACAAACCGAATGCGATGCCAACTTTGGTCCAATCCCCCGTGCCGAAAGACGTTTCAGCAGGGCTCCATAGACTACCAGGAGCGTCATACTTGGAGAACCCGTCGATAAAGATGACAGCAACAATAAGGAATGTGGAAACAATGCCCAGAATAGACGTGTAAGACAGGATCGACAACGGCAAGAACACAGTTGGTACCAGCCTGCATATAAATCAGAACCTGCATAAAATATAAATCGATTTTGCTTACACAAATAAAGACCACAGTTTATAGGTATTCGCCGCATATTGCGGGTAAATGGCGTGCAGAGAGTCAGCAGACAATGTCACAAGGACGACGCTTCAAATTTAATTAGCAAAGACCGATCGTATACAATCGTCACTGAGCTTACCTCACAGCAAAAAGCTCAAGACAAAACAAAATGCTGGTCAGGGCTGTAGATTTTGGACCAAATGCTTTCAGTCCGATGTCTGCGTAAGACTGGAGGCGAGAGTCTTCTAATATGATTTTTGCAAGGATTTTTGCACTGAACACAACAAAACAAAGAAGTGAATAATTAGATTAGATGGCTGACTTTGGACAAAGCCTACGTATAGCAAGTGATGAACCCGTAGAAGATGATGAGGATTGTGCCGCAGATCCATCCTGCATAGGCGAAAGCAAGAGGTTCGGACAGCATGCCGATACCGAGCAAGATAGCTATACAGTTAAAAAGCTGGAACCATAAATTATTCAATACTCGCTGAAGCTTCAGAAAGAGCGATATATTACCGTCTGTCCGTAAGTACTTTGGCCGCCATAAAGTTGAGCATCCTGTTTAGAATTCAAAGTACTAGAAGATCGCTGTCGTTTAAAAGCTCTCTCATTCACGAATCGAGAAGCAGCGGGTGTCTTTCCGAGAGGTCTCTTAGATTGACTGCCGGAATCAGTATAAGATTGCGAGATAGGATATGTGAAGGAGACAGTTTTCCGCAGCAGCGGTGTAGCTTCGCTCGCGCTTGGAATGGTTAGTCGGTCCCCACGGAAAGGGGCTGCACTATAAAGAGAATGGGACAACGAGGGATCCAGCGACTGCAGGTCAGAATGTGGATGAGCAATTGAGTTATACCAATCATCATCCAATGTTCCATTAACGGGGGGTGTAAGATCACCCAGACCCGCAGCCTCGTCCTCGTCTTCTTCGTCAAAGGGGATGATGGAAACGTCCTGTTCAACATCTTCTCCTTCTGACAAGTCCGAAGTTGAGCGTATATTGGAGGCGGCAAAATATTGAGAGCGCCGATCTGTGAAGGTCAAATTTTCAAATTTTAGGGGAAGCTTTATGATATGAACGGTTATTGGACTTACATGAAGCTATAGCTTCCCTGACGCTAGATGTGCTAGAAGCAGATCCGTAAGCAAATCGCGCACCCGAAAGACCGGCCAGAGTACTAGTAGGCAATGAAGTCATTTTTTCCTTGGGCTGGTTTGCGTAGAAATTCGTAGCGGTCGTGAAAGATATCAGCCTGAGCTCTGGGGCGCAGTCTTATCTGTGATGGAAAACAAGTGGATCTGAAATGAAAAAAGCGGCTGTCAAAGTCAAAGATATAGATCCGAGAAACTGTTGGAAATTTTTGGTCGCATGCTATTTATCTGTGGAATCGAGAGAAGTTTTCAGCAAGTTCCGTCCGGGACTACGTTACGTTTCAGACCCAGGTCAAAAGGACAATGGAGCGCGAATGGAGCATCATTAAAGGCGATTCTGTTGTGCCACATTGTTGGTAAATAGCTATAGGAATGGAGGATCTTGGGTGGACAATGCACAGGGTATGTATCTACAGATGGCAAAGTTCGTGACCGCTTGATCTACTAGTACTGGTTGGGGAAGTGACAAGGGGCTTAAAGAATACATGATTGATATCCGATCGAGAGAATAGGCCAAGCCCACGATAAACCTGATACAGTGTATATGCTGGAGAAGCACAGGAAGCTCCTTATGTTGTATTGGTGGCTCTTCGATTAGTCCACATCATATACGGTTCACGAGAGATATCATGTCCGCTGGTGTTCTTGGTTCGAGTACTGCGACGAGCTTCTGGTAACTTGGCATTGATGTTTAAGTCCTAAGGATCGTTAATGTCAGTTGATGGAAAGATGCCAACATAAGAATGCGCACTGCTATACGTTTCCGCACTCCTGGGGCGATATGGTTCCACCATTTCGTGAAGACATTCTTCAGGGCTAGTTCACGGACCCCTTTCGGATTGAACCATGCTAACAGCTCTTCGATCTGAGATAAACATTTTTAGAGACCGAGGTAAATATCATTTGAAGCAATCTCACCTCTTCGAGATCGGTGTACACCGCCCATTCTCCGGGGTTTAGAATGCCCTCTTCTCCTTCTTCCTCTTGCCGTCGACTATCGACATCATTTTCCTCTCGCATCGTCAGTAAATCTTGATCGACTTCACTGGGACCTTGCACGAAGACGCGACCCGTGCCATACTGCACCACACCCCCGCTCCCGAGTAACGACGCAGATCCCATCCCATCGAACCACCATATCCGGTTATGGAAACGATCTTTGCCCATTGGTTTGACTCTGATGGCACCAAACAACTTCCTAAACTCTCTTTCGATACCCTCCAACCGCCGCTCGATTTTATTGACCTCTTCATCGAGCCTGCGATGCTCGGCTAGGGCTTGTTTTGCTGAAGCAACTTTTGCTCTCGCTAGTTCACGTTGTTTTGCGTGGGCCTGGCTATGAGCCTTCTGTCGGAGGTCTTTTTGTCGTGCAGAACCTTTGTGGCGACCACTTGCAGCAGATGCAGTTTCAGAACCGTCTTCGGACAGGACATCAGACAAGTCACTAGATTCGTGCATCACCGCATCTTCCTCAACGCCATTTGTTCCTGGTTCCTCCTTAACTTCTGCTTCACCTGCCAAAGCGTTCATCTCTTCGGTACTGACCATGATCATGAGATTTCTTGCCATTTTCACGATAAAAGAACGTACTATTGTTTTTTTAAGCGATTGACCTCGATCTTCTCCTTTCGGAGTGCGGTCAATTGCTCCTCACATGACTCCATATGAGCATGAATGGCTTTACTGGAAATAGCCAAATTACACATGAACGACAAGATGGAGACTTTATCGACGGGAGAGAGTGTATGGTATCGTTCACCAGCTGAGGATGGTACCGCAAGGTATTGTATTGCGGGACTTGATACTCTTGAACTCGACGAAGATGATGACGATTCGGCAGTAGCGTCCGGTGCAAATAACAACCGGGTAAGGACTTCCCTAAGGCGGGGGAAGTTCTCAAGGCTCGCATGCTGGAACAAGATCAGCGATTAAGAATTAAGGACCACGGATACCTATTCAAACCTACATCTTTGAGGCACCCAAGAAGGGCATCTTCCCAGCCAGCTCTTGATTCCGAGTGACGCAAGGGCACTCTCTCCCAATTATTACCCACATCAGCCATAGCACCTGCAAGCTGATCGATAGTGACTCCGAGTACTTTGTCGTGTTCGAGATCTTCGATGTCGGCTTTCGAACGTAGTAATGACAGGACTGCGCTATGCCGTGTAAATGGTACGGTGCGCAAATTATATATGAGTGTTGAGTGAATTTCTCCGAGAAGATTGCACGGAGGATCGACGACTGAATGTCGTATTGCATGCTCGAATTCGTCCATGGTGAAGGACGATAAATGTAATGGTTGACTGAAATAAATTTTAGGAAATGATATCTGATCATGACAATGATTTGCTGACCCATATACAACGAGGAAATTCCAAGCCATCAAAAAGGCTTCGAAGGTGCCGACGTTGTCATTAAATGGCAATAAAACCCTACTGGGAACCGGTCGCTTGACTTTCACCCCAGCTTTCTTCTCTTTGTCGGATAAGCGAACATCGAGGTCTTCTGTTGGGTATCGTATTGGCTTTTTCTTCTTTTTCTCGGCGGCCAGACGTTCTGCCTCTTCCTTCGCTTTTTGTTGCCTCTCTGCTTTTTCACGGGCCTCGCGCTCCCGTTTCTCTGCTGCTGCGGCAAGTACTTTGACTGTGAAACAGTTAACGCAAACTGCACGAATGAATAGGAATATATATACCTCTCTCTTCTTGTGCGACAGTCAGCTTTTTTTGTTTCTTGGTCGGAGGGCCATCCTTATCCTCCCATACCTTCTTCCTCTTATCAATCTCTCCCCGTTTGATAGTTTCCACCCCTTTGCGAGTTTCCTCGGGCATGATAGAATCAACACCAAAATGTTTGGCTATTGTGGATTTGACCGTCCAGGGAGAAGCAACGGCGGCATCGCGATCAACACAGTCGCGGATGAATCGCCTGAGAATGGATTTTGAGAAAGCAAGCCTGTCGCGACTGAAGGAAATGAGTTTGTTGAGTACATCATGTTGAGAATGTATGACATACCTCATCACGGTGCATTGCACGTCCATCAAACTTCCACTCCACTTTGCTTTATCCTTGATCGAACCTTTGCCCTTCTCGTGGCTTTTATCATGTTGTTCTTCCAAGATCTGAATTTTGTAAAAGTATTTCATTGGGTCATCTCTGATTAGAGCCTCCTTGGCAGGAGTTTTGAGGTCACCGCCTATCTTGTGTATTTGGAAATTGTCTTCGGACTGAAGTGCGTGATGAGCTTGAGGTGGTGAGGACGATGTTGAGGCGTGGCTTTGGGATGTATGGTTGACGGACTCGTCGGTAGATCTTGGCGGAAAGACTTGAACCACCCTGGCATAGAATCTGAAGGAGGGTATGTGAGTAGTCGTATGGCATACGCCGGAGTTGCTAATTACTACTGACTTGTCGCCTTGTACATCTACAAAGACCCCTGCGAGAATAAACCATGTTAGCCGACTCTGCTGAGTATGTGAGGGTGAGGCGAGTACGGACTTTCATCTGCAAAATAACGGTCTTTGAAACGGTCAAAGACGGCCTCTACGAGATGGTCTAGACGGCCGACCACCTCTGAAAATGATGGTATGGTATGAGTACGTCCAATGGGGACATTTGAAAGAAGACATACGCCATTGGACTGCCTTTAGTACTGCGGCCTTGAGTGGTTCTGGAAATCTGGCGTGCATAGTTTGAGCCTCCTGTGTTTCGCTGTCGAGCGCTTGAAAGTAGTCGAGCCCGCTCTTGCCAGTGACCTCACATTGGAACTGCTTGAGCCTGTAGAATGACATCCTTGCAGCGTATGCCCTAGGAGGAAACGGTTGACGTGACGGATATGGGGAAATCAGAGAGAAACGGACTCGTAGTTTTCAAAGATCTCTCCGGTCTGGTGTAGATAATAAACATCCTTGTCAGGGTTTGTTGCTGCTGCTTGGAGGAGAGTTTGTGAAGGTTCTATGAGGATAACACGTTTGCGCCTGCAAGTAGGCATTGTGAATGTTGGACTTGGTGGTGGAAGGGAAAGAGAGAAAAAGGGCGGAAACGGGATAGAAGAGGGAACGGCCGCGGGTGGCAATTAAGGAGGAAACGAATGCGTGTAGTGATCTTTGGCCTGTGCATTTTTGCTCGAGTGCCTCCGTTCACCAGACGCCACACAATCCCGCTTTCCTTTTCCTTTTCATTCTCAGCACTTTCCCCTCTGCCTCTTTTCCTCCTTGCTTTCACCCCACAATCACCATTTCACTCGACTGATAAAAACCCGTAGCATACCAGGATCCAACCCCATCCAATGACACCAATAGACCCGATGTCGACCCGCTGACTGGCCTTCACTCGACCTGTTGCTCCTACATACACTCCTAGCTTTGCGCGTAGAATTATCCTACCCGGCGTATCTCAGAATATCCTCTACCCCAGGGATTCCTGAATCTTGATTAATGATTCCTCACACATCATCTTTACTTTTAACACTTGGATCACGTGAACACTGCGAACGCGTACCACGCGGGATGGTGCAAAGTATTATAATTGTGCATTTAACGATCCAATATACCAAGTTGACTCGCAAGTCTAATACCAAACCCATACCACAAGGGCGAATCGATTAGATACCGTGTAAGATAGGTCATAATGCAGCAAAACAACGAAAACATAGCTCAAATGAGTGAACGCGATATATCGTGAAAGATGGGTATTCCGAAATGAGTACAACTTCCAAGGTCCGTGCCATCCAAAAAAGAGAAGAGCTGATATCAATCCAGATTGATGCGCTGTCTCTCAGATTTAGGAGGTGTCTCTGCGACACCCGACCGTAATAGCTTGTTGCGGATTCGGCCACGAGGTTTTTCTTTATCTTGACTGTTCAAATGGGACTCACTGGAACGCGGACGGGAATCATGCACGCCGTGTTTCTTCTCTTCTGGTCCCTTACTGGGACGAGAAAGTGACAACAGTCGTCGGAGACCCGACGGTTTGCCCTTGTCCTTCGCCATTCGGGCCTCTTTCGCATCTATGATGGCGATCGCCTTTGCTGCGTGTGACATGGACGACGACTCGCCTGTATTTGATCTCAGGCCGCGATCTCGATGTGTGGGTGACGTCGGTGTAGCTATCAGCGATGACGAAGGCACGCCATGCTGGTCTTCAGCTGTGTGCTTGCCTTCAACATTAACTAGAACCCAGCCATTACCGCTGCCATTCCGCGTAGTCTTGGTTGCTTGTGTGGATGAATTGGGTGACATTGTCCTAGGTTTCGTTGGGTTATTAGCTGTATCCCTTGACGAAGGCCGTGTAGCAGGCGGTGAAGGTGGTGAAGCAAATGGCTTAGGTGGAGACATGACCCCTATCAACCCAGCTTCACTCTTGCGCATGGTATCCTGGTCCGTTACAAGCTCAGGTGAAGCGACACGAGCCTCGATTTCATGCAGAGACCTCTGTGGACTCCGAGTCTGTTCCAGGTACATATGGCGGTCGTGGGGTTCTGAGTTTTCGCGAGCCTTTTCAGCATTCAGTCGCGGTGATATTGACCTTGGTTCCCGACGCTCGTCCTCCGGAGTCATTGCCCAACCTCCCGGAAGGACAGGGTTTGGTAAAGTATGATGTTCTTGGATATCTGTTTGCTCCTCCGAGACTTCCTCGATGTTTTCTATCATCCCTGTCCACTTTATAGGTACCTCGCATGTCCCCTCTGTCCCCACAGAGTTTGAGGAGAAGACTGAGTCCCTGACACCAAACATGCCTGGGCTAAGCAAGGGATGTTCAGTGTCTGATGGCAAATCAAGGGCATAAGAAGCCCTTGAACCAGCCACAACAGGGGGTAAAGGGGCCCGCGAATCTCTTGGTGTATGGGAGGTAAGTAGCGGTGGTGTCTTTGACCGCGTCGACACAGGTCGTGCAGCGCTTCCTCTATGGGATGGAGATAGTGACTGCACCTCCTCCGCTATATCACTTTGGTAGGCATCTCCGTCAAGAGGTTCGCCTTGATATCTCGAAGGAGCAGTGTATATGAGGGTCGAAGTAAGCTTACTCCGAGCAAGGGTCCCTATACCAGTCATGTTTTCAACACTGCTTGGTACAGCGCTGGCAAGCGAGGTTCGAAATTGGCCATGGTCCTCATCTTCCTGTGCATCAAAATCAACAGATACGGGTACTTGAGCCCGCGGGGCAGGTTTCCGCAGCATAGTCGGCGGAATACCCTGTGAGTTTGAAAACGAGGGATTCGTAACAATCGGAGGCAGTCTGTTATCAGGAGCAATGCGGCCATTGTATGGGTAGGTTTGTCCGTAGGGGTAAGGCTGGGGTATTTGATGAACAGGGGCGGTAGCTACCCTTCTGTGCAGTGTGTTGGGCGGAATGCTGAAATCAGGATTATATGATGGCTCCGGGTTTGACACGCGATATGATCTTCTTATGTCTGCATTAGAACCCGAATGGCTAAGGGAGGAGTCTATGTAGTTATCCCCGCCATCCTGAGAGTTTGGAGCTGTAAATATCCACAAGTCTTTGACGCGAGACCTGTTCGAAAGTGAAAGCGAAGTAACGAGTTTGCAAGCATGGGCATCGAGAGACGTCAAAAGAGAGAGTATATGGCGAAGGGAATCCGATGCAAAGGTATCTTCATGAAACCCTGCCAGAACAAACAGTAAGGGACGACACAGAGATTGTAGAGCATAGACGCACACTTATAGCCCTTTAACTTAAATTCAAACGATGAATCACTGAGCTTCTTCTCAGAAATGACACCTCGTGGCCAGGAGCCCCGAACTGCCTGTAAGATAGCTGGGGTAGACTGCAATGGAGGGTACATGACGCGTAGAACTGTGGCAGAAACGAACGAGATCGCGAAGGGAGGTTGTTTCTCGTTTCTGAGTGCAGTTTGGTGGGAAAGATTACTTCCAGAGCCACCAGGGATTGGAGAGTGAGGTATCGGTAATGAAAGATTGTTAGGTATGGAAAAAGTAATTGCGATGCGATCGTCATGCTCGCGACCGTAGTCGATAGTGGACAGGAAGGTGTAGCCGTGTCTGTAGATTGTAGAGAGAATATCGAGCAGGATTCTCTCTGTCCTTTCGCTCTTAGGGCTAGCCCAAGGCTTGCCGTTGAGTGTGAATTCGCAAAAATTCTGAGTGGTGTCTTCGCGACATGACGCCGTCAAGTAGTATTTATCGAAGAGACGACGTAAATCTGCGATTAGCGTGAGCGGAAAGGAGTAAAGCCTGACAAGGCTTGAGCCAGAGATAGTCAAGAGACAGAAATTATTCGTAGTTCGCTGGTCACGAATAAATTCTTTCCGGGGTATGAAGCCAGACTCTGTGGTGGGAGCTGACTGCATGTTTGTGATGGATGACCAGGGGCAGAACCAGGAAACCTGTCACGATTAAGCTCTAACGAGGCTCGAGCGGGATGGAGAACGGCAGGCAAACGGCTGGTGAAGGCTGTTTACTCCGTAAGCGGCGCCAGCCTACAAGAAACACAATACTGCACCTGGCTGTCAGTTTAGCGTGTCCGCCACGACCTTGAACGTAAAGACAAGTAAAATAGTGATACCAATGTATGTGAGAGAAAACTCGGACTCGGTTAGTTGTCCTGACCTTTGGGACTCTGGTTGGGTTGGGGCCACGAGTTATTCCAGACTGCAACACATGTTAAAGTTAAGCGTGAATGTGACATCACAAACAGCAGATAAGTTGCTCGCGTGGCTATTGCTTCCGTGTGGTGGCAGTGCAGTCTGTACCTTGCAGTACTTACTACAACTAGTGCCATGGCCGCATAAGTACTTTGCACCTAGTATCTGTGTTGCATCTGAAGCTTGAAATTGGAGATATCCTTACTTTCAAGCTACATAAGATACCGTGGATCTACCCTTTATTTTACCCTGTCGCATACCAGACGGACCGACAACGATGTGCTTTTCGCACCGGCCGGCCGTAGAAGTACTTCCATCCGACGAATCTGACCACCTCATTCGCACCAGAACAGAGTCCAGTGCACATAGAGCGGGCTTGTTCTGTAGGAATTGCTCTCGTCGCAAACTGCGTTCCCCATACACAATTTTATGTGCAGATTTGAACTCGACGCACAATATTCGGGATAATTTTACGTATACACCGTCACTTGTAGATATCCCACAACCCTCGATCTTCATCGTCGAAATGACTTCCACTCTTGTCCAGTCCGATGATTTCTTCCGACCTGATAACTTTCAAGCGTCCCCAGGTTCTGCCAGGTATAAGTTCGCCAACATCGGACCGGCTCCGCAAACGGCCCGCTTTTGACCTCCTTTGCGAGTCCTTAAGACCACCAGTTGATCTCGCAACTCTGATATCTATTTCTTCTCTCTTTCGCATATCCGATAGTGTGCATCATGTCAAATCTTACAAAGATAAATGTTTTGATGTGTGAGTTTACTCGTTGTTATTACATTAGAGCTAAATCTAATACTTTTGTGTAGGTGGTACTGTAAGTATTCACTGATCATTGATATATGCAAAGCCTATGAATACATCATTGATTTATCTGACTAGGGGGAGTATACCACTGGCTGGACCGGCGCAGGCGCTTCGACGTCTGACAAAAAGGTATGTTACATGATCGACTCCTGAAAAGAATCTAACCATCCTGTTATAGATTGGAGTATGCAATATAGTTATACCCTGGTTTGAAGTATCATTCTAATCGTAACGAAAGGTCGTCGGTCTTACCATGTTCGATCTTCGAAGACTTGGCAAAGTACTCTATCCCATTTCCTGTACATGCAATCTTCTGACTCCATCCTGTTTTAGGTCGGCCAACTCGGCATGGTCGGAGTCAACGGTGGAAAGTTTCCAGCTATTCGCCAGCATTTGCAAGAGAAAATCGGGCAGGCATACAAGGATATGGATACATCGTCAGTTGACTTGAAATGTTTGACGTTACTTTGTTGACATTACTATGGTCGTAGTTTCGATGAGTTCCCGAAAGGCGGAAAGGTTGACCCAGAAGCCTGTAAGTGTTGTTCTCGTCAATTGGCCGCGGTCATGTTAATGTCTTTGGAATATAAGATAAAGAAGCTATTGACAAGATGTCAAAAGGAGACGCTGTCATTGTGTTCACCCCCGACAGTGAGTTCCAACCATACTTGAGGCCGTCGCGTGTTTTTATCGCTGAACATAGGTACCCATTTCCCCATATGCATGTACGCTATGGAGCGTGGAATGCACGTCCTTGTCACCAAACCAGCAACCCAACTGTTGTCTCATCACAACGAGCTCGTCGCCACCGCTAAGAAACATAATGTTGTGTGCTTTGTCGAGCACCACAAACGTTTCGACCCCGTATATAGTGACGCCAAGGCCAGGGCAGCGACTTTAGGAGAATTTAATTTCTTCAGCGCATGGATGAGCCAGCCGAAGAGTCAACTTGAAACTTTCCGCGCGTGGGCTGGTAAGGATTCCGATATCAGGCAAGTTTTCAGATTAGTCGCTTTGACCCAGTATTGATGCTGTGATCTTTGAAGCTACTACCTTTCCTCGCACCATATTGATATATGTTGCTGGATCTTGCAGGACAAGGCTGTTCCCACTCGGGTTGTTGCCAGTGCTGCAACCGGTATCGCCACCGGCGAGCCTTACAACTGTGTCCCCCAAACCGAAGATACGATCACCCTTCTTGTTGACTGGCAATCCACCACGAGTTCTAGACATAAGGGCACTGCTGTATACACAGCGTCTTGGACCGCTCCACTGAAATCCGGCGTGCATTCTGCCCAACATTGGTACTACATGGGTGAAAAGGTCAGTGACTGAAATTATTCTCCTTGTTACTAGAGTGACACCATCGTTTATAGGGAGACATAAATGTCGACCAAGCTCACCGTGGCTATGATATCACCGTCGATGACACTGGCAAAACCTGGTACAATCCTTTCTAGTGCGTTGCGCGTTATATCATCTGCACCCGACTCGTCCGGTTACTAAACCCTCTGCTTTAGCATGAAATATTCACCATCAGAGAGCGGACACTTTGATGGACAACGTGGATATGGATATATATCCATAGAAAAATTCATCGACGCTGCCCGTGAGATTAATGCCGGCATCGCAAAGCCCTCCGACTACGATGGCCATGGCTATCCCACCATCGCCAACACGGTAACAACGACGGCCATTCTTCACGCCGGCCGCATTAGTCTGGACGAGAAGAGACCGGTCAATATAAGACAGAATGGCGCCGAGTGGGTTCTGGAGTGAATGCCACGGTAAGATGACACGCAATAATGGTTTATGAAGGCAGAGGTCTCAAGCAAGTATGGAACATATTGAGCGCCGTGTATTAGTATGTTAGACAACTGAACATGTGCTACTGCTGTTAGCATATCTTTAGAAAGTATCCACGTGAGAGCCAGGGTTTTACTAGCTGATAAGCAATAGTTGCACCCTGTCTTGTATACTCAATGATCTGAAAAATCAGAAGAGATAAAGCAGAGGCCCAGGCTCGGCCACAAGATAAATTTGTTGATAATACGTCCAACTTTCTCTGAGAACTGACGTTGGAATTGTGCGCCAAAGCTTGTACCGGTACCTTG
This sequence comes from Hygrophoropsis aurantiaca, assembly GCA_021014935.1. Lineage (NCBI taxonomy): Eukaryota > Fungi > Basidiomycota > Agaricomycetes > Boletales > Hygrophoropsidaceae > Hygrophoropsis > Hygrophoropsis aurantiaca. Next base: position 115,024 of record MU267601.1, read on the forward strand.
GTATAAGTATACCGTTGTAATATCCAGTCGATACCCCGTTACCTTGAATCAGATCTTCAGATCGCTGAACGTTCTCATGTCAGTTGACATTGACAGCTCCGTTGTCGCATCCAAAACTACCATAAGCGTTGAGCGCGCATCATAGCTTATGCAGAGAATGTTTGTTTCACATGCCCGGAGAATCATTGAAAGGCTTTTGCTGTGCAGCCAATTTCCCCAGTCCGAGGCCGACATTGCCACAAGCGGTGGATGCTGGAATACGGAACCGAGTTGTGGTGAGGAAGAGATCACGCGAGTATATAAATATGTATGCACACAAGATTTGATTGCAAGGGAATGACCGATAGATTCTGTGATTGTGAAGGGGAACACGACAATTAAACACCCTTGAGCCCCCGTGAATGGAAAAAATGGTTGTTAAAGACAGAGTTCGATTGTAGACGATGATGAGGGATTGCTGCAACATGACGAGGCTCAAAAGAAAAAATAATGTGCAAGTGAAATGTAAATGTAGACACAGGAAGGGGTTGATTGGCAGAAACACGGCAAGCGGAGGTGTAAGACGCCATGTAACATGCCAGAATGCTTGACACAAGGAGGTATTTAAGGAATATGATAAAGTGAGGAATAATATAGAACGAATGCGATAGACAATGGATATTTGATTGGAATCAGTCGGCCACGCAAAGAGAAAATGGTTGCGGAAGGGATTATGAGTGCGGGACGATGATGGCGGATGATGCATGCATAGACTAAGAAAAAGGTGAATGAGTGCGGATAATTGTGGTTGGAATGTTGAGTGGAAGAAGTATCGACAGAAGATAGGATGGTGGTGGATTGACCGCTCCTGTATGAGTTAGACAGGTGATGGTGGAGACAGAACAGCCGATGACAAGTGTACGCAGCGATAAATCACGCAACAACGTCCTGTTGTGGAGTCTCCATATTTTGGCCTGCTGATCTCGGGTAGGTTGTGTGCCTGCCGAATTAGAATATGACGAGTGTGAAATGAGACAATTGCAGAGAAAGTGATGCATGGATGATGGAATCTTGCAGAAACAGAGTGCGCAGGGTGACTGGACTGGTATTACATTTTGCGGATTGTATAACTTTTCGACACGATGGGGATGGCCTTTGAGAGGCTGTACACAGTTGTGTTCCTTATGAGACCACAGTCATTCGTGGGGAGACATTCAGGTTGTGGAGAGCAGGCCGCCCAAAGGCAACGAAGTCGTGAGGGAGATATTGGTCTGGTGGAACGTCCATGCGCTGCTTGTTGATTACAGGTTCGAAAGCCGTGGGCAGGTTTTCTTTGTCATCCTCAGATAGGAAGGAGCTCGAGAATGGATCGCTCGAGAATGAAGATGGACTCGTTGGTGTCAGAGGGAAATCATCCGATATATCAGATACCGATGCCGTCGAGCTCATGGGCGTACTCGTGCCTGATGCTGAGGCGCGCGTTGGCGTGACCGGGAAGGATATGACTGTTTGACGAGAAAATCGACCGCCCTGAAGATAATATTGTACGACGAAGGTCGCAGCCTTCGAGTAGAACGCGTACGAATATTTTTTGACCAAAATCTCCGAGAGATCGTTGACGTGCTTGGCTAATCGGTTATCCAAGTAGTCCACTATTTCAAGGCACTCATCAGTTTCCTCGAAGATACGGCGACCCTTTCCGCACAAGAACCGTGCAAGTGTAAGAGCACCTAGCGCTATTGACGATGGTGCATATTTAATGAATTCGCGGTAGAAGAGTGTGATTTCCATGAGGAATCGAGCGACGTGTTGTATTTTTTCTTCCTCGACGAACGGATCACAGCACATTAGTCTTAGCCATGCCTCTGCCGTTGGGTGTCCCAATGTCCATTGTATCGTCGAAAGCACGTGGCCTTCCATTTGGATGAATGCCGACTCGTCGTAAGTCTCGCGACATATTTGTGCCAATTCTTGTACCGTTGGAACGCGTTCCTTGGCATCTTCAAATTTGGCGGCAATCCACAAGGCAGCACAACCAACGAGCTGGTAGTGTTTGATGTAGACAATTCGACGGGCGACGTAGCGATCTACGATGTTGAGAGTGAGGTAGAGAGTTTCGGGGCGGAGACGGAAAGTGAAATGTATCTCGACAAGGAAGTCAACAAGGCAGGGTCTCATATGCCATCGAATTTCAGGCTGCTGATCCATGGATTGGGTAGATGACATCGTGTACCTCTGCATGTTTCGGAGATCAAGTGGGGCGACATTAAATAGCGGTTCGAACGGGAGTGATACTACAAACTGACCTCCATTTCGTGCATGTAAAAGCGGATGTCTTCGCGATATTCTTCCTCGAGCAAGACACCTTGTCGTCGAAGAGCAGCAATTTGAGCCTCACGCTGCCGCTGCTGCAGTAAAGCAGCCTTGGCGGAATAAGGCGTTCTGCGAGACGAAGGATGCGGTCCAAGAATGGGAGTCTTGTGCGCTTTTGCAATACCTTGTGGTGATGGACGCTTCTTCGGGTATACAACATTCCGAGCGTTTTTGTAAGAAGTCGTAGAAACGTCCTTCATGTCTGTAATAAGCGAAGAATGGCCAATTGATCTGGAGATGGGTGGGATGGGCGCAAGACTGCATGGAGGAGATTGGGCGAGAAGGGGAGAAAGGTCCAAATTAGCCAGTGTTCCATCTAAGAGTACGGGAGAAGATATTGAAAGACGCTCAAACTCTTCGAGCGGTTGCATCACTGAATATGTAAGTTCCGAATGGAACAGAGGAGGATGCGTTACAACGAGCAAGATATGGCAAAGGGCAAGCCGCGACCAACTTATCGCTATCGGACATCGGAAACTCATGTTGACAATTGCAACAATAGCATATTCGGCCATGCCGTGGTGGCGCACACCACGACAAAGTATGTATGCCACATTGTACAACATTTGATCAAAACATAGAGAAACGACAACTCACAGCTAGTAAATTCCTAGTCATGCAATGGGGGGTAGGGAGTATTGGGAATGTGCAGAACGTTGACTAGAACGCACAAGAGGTCGGTGGTGGTGGATGCGGGTGTGGCGATGAGGACTGGGAGATGAATATCGTGGTCAGCGTATATGGTCGTGATGAGAGAATTTAACGAAAGAGATGCAAAAGAGAGGCAAATCAGGCTGAATGCGACAATGCGCAATACAACCTAGATAAGTTGAAGCCTCTGAGCGACTTCAACGAAGAAGACAAGAGTGAAAAGCCACGAAAAGGGATATAAGAAGTCAGAACGGCACAACCGGCACATCCCTCGTCGACAGGGAACATTTATAAAAGGGGAAATTCAAAGGAAAATACAACGAAAAATGCCAGAAAGAACTGCAAAACAGATACAAATCGGGGCATATCCGGAGGGAATCCTGGAATCTGGACACGAATTCGTATCAATCGCATAACGACACTGTCAATCCGGATATAATCTAGGATCAGATCACCCAAGACACGTCTTATCAGCGTATCCTGTGCGACTGCACCTTACCTCGGATCGATAGTCGATTGCCAGGCCATGCAAGCCTCAGAAAGAGTAGAAAAGAGAACAAAAAAACAAACAAAAGGCTATCATCCTCTCGAAAAAGACTAGTTTCAGTGCACACATGGTCCATCCGCGGAATTGCCGCCACCGGCGCCCAGCCCTGGCAAGCGCAGTCCCACCTTATGGGCGCTGCTGCAAAACGTGGCCATGTGCGCACTGCCGCATCAGGTGAATTCTCCCACGACCCCACGTTTTCCAGCGTCGAGCAGATGACGTCGTAATTCATCCAAGATATTGAGATTGCTCACCTCCAAACAATAATACTGAGTCTTCTGCAGGGCAGGAATGTTAGCTGGTACTGAGATTGCATTCGGGTTGTGCTCACCAGAAGCTACTAGCGACGTGGCACCTGTCTGATACCATGCAATTTCATGCAATTTTAACCCTTGAATCAGTCACAATCGATGCACTGTCATGCGGCAATACGCACCAGCAGATGAGTGGATGTCCGGCACGGAGGGGTTGATTAAGCAACAATTACTTGCGGGAATGTATGGTGGGGAAGGAATGAATGAAAGACGCAAAAGAAGGACTGAGTGAGTTGTTGGTGAGGTATCAAGACAAGACGACAAAAGATGCACTCGAAGCTAATCGAGTGTGGTGGTTACAAGAACAAAGCTAGCACATTCTATGCGAGGCTCGGTTGCTTGCAAAAGGGAGAGAGCGTAGACAAGATGGTTGCAGAAAGATAGTGACGATTGTCAGTCTCCTGCAAATTTTCAATGTCGGCGAGTGATTGTCGAATGCAATGCTCGAAAAGCGTGTGCCGCTTATCCCTTTGTCCTTTCAAGCGGCCCTCTACTTACGGTTTCCGGCGATTTTCACAAACATTCGATTCTGATTTGGTAGCTTCATCTCCACGTTTTCTGCCTGCAGGCAGAACTTGTCAAGCTTGACCTCATTTATGTAACTGGTTATCAACTCAAGCGCTGTTTTTTTATAAATAAGTATTGGCGACTCTACAGCAGCCGCCTTTTTGTCAACGCAATAGCCCCAATCCATGTCTGCAAATCCCATTAATACAATGTTCTGTGAACAATGATGTACTTCGAGTCCAATCCGACCCGACTACAACACGCTGGTTTCTGTCACGTTGACCTTTCAGGCTCCCACAGTGCACCTCCCATCAGTCACTTCTTATCAGCCGTCCATCATATCGGACTATATAAACGCCTTCACCCATGGAAGATGCTGACGTCCCTATTGGATTCCTTAATTATCCTATGAAACCGTTAGCATCGTTTTGACAGGCCGAGCGCCAATTGAGCCGGGGACCGAGTAGAATATGCCCTCCATTCTTCCCGTCACTCAATTTCTCCGAGGATTAATAATTCGAATTGTGTCCCATACTATCTTTCGAGGGTAATACAACACACTCACCAACTTGCTCGGAAGATAGAGCGTACAACTCCCTTCACAAGACGGAGTTAAAGAGATCCAGACATCGCGACCACGCGGCATTCCGAAGGTCATATGTATGACAGTAGTAGAAATCGCGGAGTCCTGCGGTTGCTATCCCAGGAAGAATCAAAAGGAAAGATTATGGAACATCTTGCGAAAGTGCTTGGAGTTTCCTTCGTAGTGCTGAGTCACCAGCTTCTGAGGATTCTCAGTTTTCAGAGTCCTAGGACCTGGAGGCCTGCTGCTCATTGCTATTATAGATATAGAAGGCGATCAGTCCTGTATGCTTGGGCAGACCATTATTTGTTCCTTACGTATTGGAACCAGTGGATATCGATACATCGACCATGGAATGAGTCTCAATAACTATAAGGCGGCTTCATATGCAACTTTGTTGTTATGGCCTCGGAGCGCCGATTTATCTTTCAAGCTTCAGGCTCCAGGTGCAACGTTAAAAAAAGCTCCGCCGTGTCAAGGAATTCTGATCGACTGAAAACCGTGCGGCCATAAGTGCAAGAAGAGTGCGGTGTCACAATAATTGCAATCATGCATTGTACGCTGATTACAACCAAACGTATTCGGATTTCTTGTGTCTCCGATCATGCAGGAAAGGATGTGAGCTGGCGTCCGGTTGCATAGTGCGCTCACCATCTTTGACCATGCATGCGAACGGATCTAATACGGGTTGAAGAAGAGTCCGCGACATCAAAGGCGGGTGATATGAGGCGTGTGTCGATGGGGTGAATGGAAGGAACATTTCTGCATAATGTGCCGGAATTCCGTGTGCCTGGTACACAGGAATAAATGTCTCTGGTATGCAACAATATTTCAAGCGACTGGGGAATGTGGGCAAGCGGAGGGAAGCGGCGGGGATGCTGTTGTTGCATCAGCTTCCATTCCCACAAATCAATTAGCATCGACAAAGCGTAAGCATCCTTGTTTCTTGATAATTGGGAGAGAAAAGGTTAACAGACTCCACAATGACGATCGACAGATCTTTGCCTGCTCACCTGTACTTAGATGTCGGCCTAGTGCCAGGCTAATGCCGGAGCCCAAGTTTATCGAGTCTTAATGGGATTGTGGCAGAGTCGCCTTTTGATGCCTTGTTCCATGCGTTGATTCAGGTCGGGTGGTCGTCGGTAAATCGGTGACGAGGTTCCATCTATCCTGCATAAGCTTTCTGAAGGCGGTCTCCGGCCACTTGCTACCTGAACTCAAGGTGCCTGAAGGTTATCCAATATCAGCCTTGAGAGAAATCTCCACGGGGATATCGGACATTGTGCAAGAATAATGTAAGATTCGTGACAAGATAAATCAACAATAGTAGACAGTTAGTACGGTGACAAACTACCTATCGGGAAGAAGGAACGTGAATTGAGTCCAAATAAAACGCTCACGTATCAAGCAGGAAAAAGAAAAAAGATTGACCGATGTATTAGGGTGCCTCACTCTCCATTAGTCTCTTCGCCCGCTCATCAATAAAGCCATCAAATCATGGGCAGGTTGATTATTGGCACCTGGAAGACCCTGTTGTTGATAATGAAGAGAGGCTAGATGCGGGGGAAGTTGTTGCTGTTGCTGCCTCATCGCATGGATAGGCAGCTGCATTTGCGGTCCTTGCTGGCCATATCCTCCTCCAGGTCCACGAAGGCCGTTCGGGATGCCTCCATTGATGCCTAGAAGTTGGGCCTGGGCAGCATTCAGATTTCCATAATGACCTGGTCCCTGCAGAGCATTGTGTCCCAGCACATTCTGTAATTGATGAGCATTCGGGTGAGGACCTCGCATTTGAGGACCCCCTCCAAATCCGATGTTGCTCTGTGGGAAATTATTAAAATTTTGAGGGGCTGGTCCATTTCCATGCGGAAGTCCGTGCAAACCACTCGAAGGTAATCCCATCCCGGGAGATATGAATTGTGCCGGCTCATGCGGTGGTCGTCCCCCGAGATTGGCTAAACCAGGTGGCAAACGCTGTGCGGGACCCTGTAAAGGATTTGGAGATGGGCCACCCCTGTAGTGAGGAGGTTGTGCTGCGATGCCACCGTTCCGTCCCATTCCCTGCGGTGGATACATGGAAGGCACAGGACCGGAATACATCTGCGACTGAACGCGGGGACCATTAAATGGCACTTCATCTGAGCCATCAGTGAACATGGCGCTGTTCTGTCTACTGCGAGGCGGAGGAACTGAGCGCAATCCAGGGACCATGCCGTCGGGGACGAAATTTCGGTCGTCCAACCGACTATCATATAATGCGTCCATGCGTCCGTTGTTCTGGACGTGTTGGTGGTGATGCTGGAATTGTGTATTTTGCAGGGCTTGCAGAGTATTTGATGGAGCATTTAAATGAGCCGCTTCAGCAGCAGCCAGTTCGATGGGGTTTATTCTTTGACCCTAGAGAGCGTATTAAATCATCAGAAAAAACCAAGCCAAGTTAATCGAAACATACATGAGCGGAGTTACTGAGCATCGCGAAGATGTCCTCCATAGCTCGAGCATCGGGATTACCCCCGGGCATGCCGGTGAAGTTACTCAGTTCTTGCCTCGAAGCAGGATGCCCAACACCACCCCCTGATGCTTTATTGACAACAGGACTGTCTCGACCTCTGCCATCAAAGAATTTGGCGAAACGGCTTCCTTTGGCTGCCGCGACTCCTGAGCCAGCAGGTTCATAGAGAACTCCGTGAAGGTTGTTCGGGCTGACACCATGGCTCATGTCGTTGGGGATAAGTTGCTCCATATAGAATGACGTTCGGTCTCCGGATGAAACAGCTGAGCCTCGGCGGAAAACTTCCGATGGGGATGCGATGGCCCCTCGATCACGCACTTCATCGAGCGGGCTAAGGCCCTGAGGACGCAATCCATCGGGATTGGGGGATAGAGCGCTGGGTGGATTATCATTGTGGTGAAACATGGGATTGTTTCCATTCTGCATGACACCAACGTTCGTCATACTGTTCTTGTGTTGCACAGAATTAGCCGGAGGGGTTTTCAATCGTGAGTTATCAGCGTTAGGCGGTAAACGAGAAGCAAACGCAAGTAGTCGAGAGCCCGACGGCGGGTTATTTAAGGTGGACACATGTGAGGATTCGGCAATGGCATCCATAGAAGGCTTCATGGTAGGTTGGGGGGCGGGCAAATCAGATGCGACAGGGTGTGGGAAAAATCGTGATCCTGAAGCCTTGGATTTTTCGCTTGAGATATCTAGGTCTGCAAGGCGTGGGACGTTGGGATTAGGAGAAGGGGATGACGAAAATATTGACAAGAGAGTATTGGGCGTATCAGGTTGAGAGTGAGTAGATACCTCAACCACGTTTGGTGAAGGAGTTGTCGATGGGTGTAAAGACGAGTTAGGCCTCGGTGTCCGTCGAGAGACAAGATCTTGAGGAAAGGAGCAATCAGACGAATCGGACGCAGGGTGTGATGAATTGTCTGGTCAGTGAAGAATGTAATCAATGGGATAACATATGCATACCTTTTAGGCTAACACTCCCTTCAACATCAGATGTACCCTCCACAACATTCGAGCCTGATGCCTGGAAAGCGATTGACTGCCCATTAAAAGGTTGATCAACACGCTTCTTTTCTTCCTCTCTCTTCATCATCAACTTGAAAAGTTGGATTTCGTCAAGCGGACTGTCTGAAGTTCCGGATGCAGCATCTTTGGGCTTCGGCTCCTCTGATCGTTGGGTGGTACTGTCTAAAGCGGCTTGTTCCTTCAGCTCTTTGTCCTTCAGCTCCTTCTTAAAGGCTTGTATTCCGTCCAGGTCGCCGTCAGTTTTAGAAGCTCCGTGAAATCCATTGTTGGAGTCACCAGGGATGTATGTGTCCATCCATGCAGGTTCTTTCTCCCGTTCCCTTTCCCTCCGGTCATCCTTTGTATCATCTCCACCTATCCTCCTATCTCGCCCAGCATTACGTTTGGTTCGACCGTCGCGGTCTTCTGCGCCCGCCCAACGACGGTCTTGACGATCATTACTTTCCCAAGCTGGTGCTTGAGCTACCCTGTCGCGCGGACGGTCTCGAATATCCCTATCTTTCTCGCGATGCTCTCTATCCCGCCGTGCCGCAACACGTTCGTCTCGTTTCCCATCATCCCTCCAGCGGCGAGGGTCATCGGCTTCTGAGTCCTTGTCGCCGTCCCTATCACGTTCGCGTAAGGCGACATCGTCTTTATCGCGGCGATGGCTGTATCCATCTCTGGCAGAATCCTCTCGACGGTCACGGTCACCTTCCCGCCGTGGTACTGAGCTTTCACGACGTGATCTGGACGAGTCGCGCACTCGCGAGCGAGGGCGCTCACGGTCCTCACGATCACGACGGAGATTATCAGGACCTATGAAATGAGTGAAAAGGGATAATTTGCGCCGGTCATATCACACTTACGGTCACCCCTACCTGCACGAGCTGGTTCAGATCCTATATAACAGATCTGTCAGAAAAGACCTATGTTTTTTGACCAGCAAAGTTTTACCTCGTCTCCAATCTTCGCTGATCTCACCTTCTTTTCTTTTTGAATGGTCTCTCACGTCTGTCTGTCGCGCAGCAGTCGTTTGGCTTTGAGAAGTTATTCGAGAAGAAGTACCTGTGGGGAGATGAGGAGCTAAATCTCTATCTTTACCTCGCAACGCTGTGCCAGAGGAAAGAGCGCGCCGGTCACGGTCATATTTATCTGACAACTAATTCGTGTATGGGTCAGCATTCCATTTGACATAGATAAACAAAAACTCACATGACGGAGTCGTTCTTGCCCTTCCTTGACTCGAGTTTCACGTTCTTGGTCCCGGTCAGCTTCCTTGTCGCGGTCACGATCAGCAGCGCGGATGGACTGATGTTTAAAGTTCCCCATTTGCGACGGCTGCGTGATGGTCGTGCCTCGAAACGTCGGACGGCTGGGAGCTTCTGCAATTTGATGCATTAGACACTCTGTGAGCACCAAGAATGTAACATACCTCCGTCCTCTGCATCACGCCGAAATCTGATTGGTAAAAATGTGGTCAGTACGAACATAATACAGAAACTCCAAATATCGTCACCTTCTGTCTCGCGCATTATTTGGGGATGGTTGTACATCTGCATCTTTCTTTGAGCCGGTCATTTCACTTTCAGCACTACGAAGATACACTTGGATTAGCAGGTGTCTGAGTTGACCCACCCGGCCTAAAAGCGTACCCAAACCAATCCTTGAGCGCTGGCATGCCTGGAGGTAACTTGACTAGAGGTGATTTGTGGAGGTAAAGAAGTTGAGGGCGGGAGTATATGACCAAAGGACGATTTTTGTGATCATTTCGGTGGTTGTGAATATTGCCAGTGGAGTCTTCAGGATGATCTGGCTGTATAAGAACCTTGGAGAATGTATCCGTTATATTGTCCACAGTGATTTCGACAGGGATTGATTTTTCAGGCGAAACCTGAGATTCTATAGCAGACATTGTGTATGGTAAGTGATGTAAAAGTCGAGCTGGTTAAGAGCAGAAATGAAAGTCCTTTTAGTTATTGCAAGGCCAGCACGCAAACTGGAAGCAAAACAGTGGGACACGGTCTCTTACCCAGCCACATTGGACCGTCGCTTGGGCGGCTTGGCTCGAAATCTTCAGCCCCAGCTCAAATTCGCCATGTCAAACTTTGGCCTCAAATATTTTATCCTACAGAAAAGAGTCCTCAATCTCTATCGCCATGTCATAAGGGCATCACGCTGTATGCTCTTTTTTCATCCCAGGTGTTGTTCCAATGACAGACGTGAAGCTTTACCCGACCCACAGACTAGATCAGAGACAATTACTTGGTTTCGCAGCGAAATTGAGCGCAACAGGCATCTTGCTGACGTGGTACGATACTAACAGAAATATTTGCCCAGAATACACTGATAGTTTCACATGAATAGGTCGTGATTGAAGATAAACTTGCTGTCGCACACCGAGAAATCAGGCAGATTCTACCTTCTTCAGAGGTACCTTCCCGGTAACCTGGAGGACGGTCTCAGGACCCGGCAAACCAAGTTTTTCTTTCCGAACTTCGGCCCACCTATATCGTCTCCTGCAATCAAGTTACCGTCCAACATCGCTTGAACATGTCGGGACAATTATATATCGGTTAAATTGATGATCTCGGTATCCCTCAAATGCAAGATATTGTGATGAGCATCGTCCGAGTCCGTGGATGGACTTCCTCGCTAATCTCAACCCTCCAATCACAAACAAATAAAAAAACTATCAAGTACTGTATTCACTGACCTTACATGATGATGATGTGGTGCTACTACGTTGCCTCTTTATGATGGTAGAAGCCATCTTTTCAATGATTTAATGACCTGTTGCGATGACTAACTTATTTGATAAAGATAATACAAAAGTTGAAAATGAAATAAATGCTATGAATCGTGCGATAACGAATGAAAAGAACCCTCAGCATCTACTGGATCCAGACAGACAGGTTGCCCAGTGTTATCATACCAATGATCTGATAGGTCGGCTGAGGTTGACACAGGCCGTGAAGGTGTAATTTCCAAATCGCACTGATGTGACATCCAGGAACTACGGCCAGAAGGTGATGAAACGATGGTATGTATGGAATGCTCGTGTATTCTTGGAAAAGATTCGACGGTTTGAACAGGAGGAAATAAGTTTGATGCTGCGCTCGCTTGAGTCGAAGCCGCTACAGAGCGAGCATCTCCACCAGATGACCAAAACCCTTGGCTGGGATATAGATGACGCAATGACGAATCGTGGATCGATTCACTGAGATCATCGCGACGAGAGTTGGGAACGACTGGCCGTGTGCGCATGCGAGATGATAGTGCTCCGGATGATCTTGGAAGTCGCGATCTTCGATCACGCAACAGTTCAGCAGTGCTTCGATCTGTGTAGATTGTGTGATTCCACGCATCCGGTCGCTGACGCAGAGCTTCGTTTTCGTGCCGACGTATGACGCGACTGAAACTGTGCATAGCCAGACATGATATAATTGTCCCTGCAAAGATAGACTACGTGAGTACATAGCTAAATTTTGAGCCTCAATAGTGGACATACAGTCAAATCCAATCCAAGCCATGCTACTGACATCAATATTGCTGTTAACGCCCGCAAGAGCTAGCACTATGCAGACAACTGTGAAGGACGTAATGAACGCAGTATAACATAGCTACGCCCCACAATTTCAGCTTTAACGAACATATTTTGTGTTAACCACATACCTCATCGCGCATAACTTCCCTAAATAACATCATTCTTGGAATGTATCGAGTGATACGGCTCAACGAAGAGAAAGCAGGAGATGCTGGACGAAAGGGAAGTATATCATCGCGACGCGTCATAGAAGGAACTTCCATGGTCTCCGACATTTTTACAGTGGATGCTCGAGGTCGCCGTGAGCGATTTGATTCCTCGTTGGTCGAAGACTGTCGAGGAAACGTCACACCTGGATGGGATTCAATATGTGAATCTTGTGTCGTAGGGGGATGATCGCGCACAACGGAGATTATACTCCGTTCTGGAGACACTATCGACTCCACCCTCTGCCGTGATCGTGCGGAGAAGGCTGCTGACTCCAAAGTGGGAGTGTGATCCCACCATGCCCTCGGACTCGGACTGTGGTGGGAGGCGACAATTTCTTTTATTTCAGTTTCTTCTTTCATACCGACATCTTCTAGCGAAAGAGTGAGTGATATGCGCCCTCTGACTGCAGCGGAGCCATGTGATTTCCAGACAGCGTATAGAACTATCGAGCACAATAAATTCAGCAAACACTCGACTGACAACTACATGACCTACAACAAAAACAGACGAAAAACGATTCAACAAACATAAGGATTATGAAGGCTGGCTCATAACCATTTGACACCCTTGAACATCGACCTAAGTGCTCAAATTAAAAATGCAGGATAACTTGCGAGTAACAGTACATGCCAGATAAGCTTCGGGCCCCATCCACTTGTATAGTATCGAGGACGAGCAGAATGAGGGACGCAGTGCGTAAAGCAAGGAGAGGGATAAGGATAAAACGAGTGTTATCCAAACACCTGTAAGCTTTAACGCCGAATATTCCCGTGATCTGATCGAGAGCAATGTGAACGAGAACAAATTTACTGTACGCTTTCACTAACCAAAAGTGACAGAGAAAGTCCAGCAGACATCCCTGATATTCGTATGACTCTGGGAGAGCAAATATTGGGATCAAAGTCAGAACACGCAGCAAAACATGATGACTTACACTGAACATTGCATCGACCTATGAAATTGCACCACCACCATTGGTATAAGAGCCGACGGGCCAAATATCTGGCTCAAAAAAAGAGTATACAGTAACCCCTTCTTTTTTATATTACCCCGCCATATATAACCGGCGGAAACGATGATATTTCGAAGGAAGATCATAAGTATGACAACACCTACTATCAGGCTGGAGTAGGATAGTTGAACATCGTGAATGAATGGAGGAGCCACAAGAGAGCCATCATCGAGTGCAAAATAGACCGGAACGAATGAATCGATGGGTGTGTTAGGATAGTATTTATTGTAGTCGGGAATGGAGACCGAAGTAGATAGCTCTATCACGACCTCATTAGGTTGTGGTTCAACGGCTCTGGGTGTGATAACTGGATAGTGGACATTGATGCTTGGTGAATATGCCGGTTTCACTTCCAATTGACGATGCGACGGATTTATCGTATCGTGGAATGGCTGTTTTGTCGGAGCCCCGGCAATCATATCTAGTGTTTATTGATGAGAGAGCTCACAGGGACGGAGACATGAAAACCGGTAACTTGAGCACAGAACTGAAACGACACAAAGGAAGGGAGACAAGCACAAGAAAGATACGGACGTGTGGAACTTGCAAAGTTACATTGTGGATCACACAAGGAAGCGCTTCGTGATGCAGTCACCTCAAAATGTGTAAATTGAATTTATCCCTCCTGCAATAATAAGGAACTGCCGTCAAGTTAATATCCGCTTGCCGGGGAACTTTGCCGTCATAATGCCGTCTGTATCTACCATCAACAGAATTATTCAGGCGTGCTACAGTGTGCTACTGGTGATAACTTAAGAAATTACTTACACAAGAAGGAATTTACCCACTCCCTCACAGTCCCTTGATTTCCTCTATATGCATGAACTTGTGCCATTTTGACTCTGAGCATGCGTTGATATCTCACAAAGTACGTGGCAAGGAACATTGCCGAGCGCAGCCGATGCAATATTCGCGGCGTCTAAATAGATCTCGATCGACAATCTCACAAACAATAACATCTGAGACCTCCTTACTACTTGTTCAACCTGATAGAATTCTGCGCAATCGTGGTGATACATATTACATATCCTCCAAGGGCCGTACTCAAGGCCGCCGATCAAAATATATTGTGCTGTCAAGTCGCAGATCTCCACCCAAACCTTTTGTACACTCTCAATATGTCACCTGTTGGTCGTGAACCCAAATACCCCGTGATAATCATCACTGGTACACCAGGCACTGGGAAGTCATCCCATGCCCAACTTCTAATCCAGGAATCACCCGTTCCTCTAAAACATATCAATGTTGGCGAATTGGTAAAAGACCGGGGTCTCCACGAAGGCTTTGACGAAGAATGGCAGAGTTATACAGTGGATGAGGATAAGGCAAGTGACGGCGCGGTGCCATCCTGCCCAATCCTAAGACTATGAGCAGCTACTAGACGAATTGGAGCCCCTAGCTTCAGCTGGAGGAATCATTCTTGATTGGCATACCTGTGAAATCTTTCCCGAGCGATGGGCTGATTTGGTGGTTGTCCTTCGATGCAATCATACACAGCTATGGGACAGATTGGAAAAGCGGTTCGTAACTTGTGATCTTCTCTTTCGGTTGCAGCTAAATCATAGGTCTGTTTCAGCGGATATCCTCTCAAAAAAATCCAAGAAAACAACGAGGCAGAGATTATGGATGTTGTAATTGAGGAAGCTCGTGCATCTTATCCAGAAGAGATCGTCGTCACACTATCCAGTGAGTCTATGGAGGATCTTGAGAGGAATGTTGCTTCAATAGTGGAGTGGATCAAAACGTGGTTAAGCGATAGGGAACGACAAACTGCTGAAGAAACATAATTCTTGGCGAACTCTAGATGAACAACATTATTATCTTGACGGACGACATATATTATTGCCAACACACAACTGCAATTTGCGCACAGATACACAGTAAAATTGATTCCTATAGATATATATGTCCGATAGCAGCATACCGGTCGATATCACAAACAATTGTTCAATGTCCAAAATGCAGAGAAGAAAATGATAGCTGCCACAGCAAGATAGGCGCGGGGAAAGAGCAGAGAATCAGCAATGTTGACCGGAATGTAACCAACATAATTGCCGCTACTGGAAGGCTCTATTACTATCATTGTAGTAGAGGTATAGACGATTCTAAAAGGGCGTCAGAGTTATGAAAGGTACGGAGGGGGCTGACTGACGTGCTCATAACGATTGTTCCTGACACTGTCTCTGTTAATGTCGCGGTCGAAGTCAAATACACAGTTGTCGTACTGGGATGTTCTTCAACTGTTACCGTGACGGCGCTAGGGGAATATGAGGTAGTGAAGCCACCACCGCCAGTTCCTGAAGAAGTTGGCATTGAAGATGAGTATCCTGTCACAGTAGTGCATTGAGTGGAAGAGCAAGCGATCCAGGGATTTTGAGAAGGAGGCGAAGATGGTTGGGGAACAGGCAAGAGTTCGTTGAGTGAAGTACATTGCTCAGAAGACGAACCAGTGACTACTATGGGGATGGGAGTTATCGAATAATAAGCTTGATCATTGATGACAGAATTCTCATAGAAAGTTAACTGAGAAAAGATGTCACCAGACAGAATTATTCTGCCATATGTATCATTGTCAGGATTCATTTTACACACCTCGTATTGTCCAGAGGGTGTACACTGAGGAATGGTGAATGTCAGATGCTTAACAGTGCTCCCACTTTCTTGAGTAAGAAGGCCAGGTCCGGTTGAAACGGTGGCATTGTAGTTGTTTCCATATGAAACGAGGAAGATCTGAAGCTCTTCGAAACGAGTTGACAAAGTCGATCCCGGAACTTGGGCACTTTGTGACAATCTGCCATCCCCGGAAACCTACACTCTTTCAGTTGTCAAGCGCTATGCCGCAGTCGTATTGTGCTCACGTCTATTGCGATAGGAAGATTGTTATTGGCCTGGAAATTGCTACGAATTGTCTGAGCATATGACGTAGATCAACTTAGTGAAGTCGAGCTTGACGCACCTATTTGGAGCTGGTGCGTCCACAATGGCAAGTCCCTTGGTGTAAACCTGTCCATTGATTAAAATTTGAGCGAATGTGGGCTGTACAAAAGATTGTCCCAACAGCAGAAAAGTGGACCAAAGCAAGAGAGTGAAGCGGTCCAAAATGAATGGAGTCTGGTGTGCCAGCACCTTACAAAACATCGTCTGAATTAGTCTGGATTGCTACTCTGCTGCAACCTGAGCCAAGCACTGGTAGGCTGCTGGTGAAATGAAATGCACGAGTCCCCGTATCCAGGCTCTGGTTGTAGTAGTGCTGCAGGATATTCACATAGTCCCAAGTACAAGTATAGCACACGCATTCCAAGGGTTGATTCAGATTGTAATATGCCACTGACACCGGATTCCCATGGTCAAAAGTCACCGTGATCCATGATAGCTGGTAACACTTCAAAGGACTCCGCAGAGGCAGATAATTCGCCAGTGAAGAAGAAAAATCCGTTATATGAAGCCAGTACACAATACAGGAACTGGAGATACTCGCCAGAACGCCTCGAAGCCGTTCGCACTCAACTCAATGCCGCTGCTGTTGCGAAGATCCGAAATACATTTGAGGCAGACGAGGTCCGTCAAGTTCAGTGACTTCTTCTGCTTTTAATTGAATAAAAAGTGATTATCAGCCTGGATCCTCTGCCAATGTCGCTTTCCTGAGCGCCAGCGAGGAGCATCTGCTCGTAAAACTCTACGTCAGCAAGATACCACAGCTATGCGGTCATTTTCACTTTCCGGAGGAGGTAGAAGCAACCGCCATAACCTATCTGAAACGATTCTACTTGAAAAATACTGTAATGGACTGGCATCCGAAAAATGTTATGTAGGTGTATCCCATTCTTTAGCTAACTCATCACATCTTATAAGCCTGTAGGCTGACCACGCTCTTTCTTGCGACCAAAACCACCAATAATCCTATTTCTCTCGAAGCCTACACATCTAATATCCCAAAAACATCCGCTTCGGACGTCCTTGATCTCGAATTCCTTGTGGCTCAAAGCCTCGGTTTCGAGTTTGCGGTATGGCACGCGCATCGTGCTCTTTGGGGTATATGGCTTGATCTTCAGGTATGTTTACCACATATAATCTGCAGCCAACATTTGCTTCTACGCTGAACCAACTCCTAGAGTTTGACGGATCTTCCTGAGGACCTTCGACCCCAAGATATCTATGAAATCGCGCTCAAGCATGTTCGCGCCTCTCGTTTCACAGACGCAGAGCTTATATACACGCCTTCGCAAATAGCACTGACATGCCTGTCTATTGCCTCGCCTTTACTGTCTCAACGATGGGCCGCCTCAAAAACTGCTTCTTCATCCATCTCAGAACCATTATCGGAACTGTTAAAGGATACTCTTGGTGCAATCAACGCTATGGTGACGCAGAACGGACACCCGCCAGATATTGAATCTGTACGCGAGGTCGACCGTCGATTGAAGTTGTGCAAGAATCCAGAGAAAGTCGTTGGAAGCAAGGCTTATCTCGCTCGGATAGCGGAGGAGGAGCGCCTTTCGGAGCGAAAGCGTAATAAGAAAGCCGAGGATGTCCGCCGTGCGTTAGGAGAAGGTGCCGATCCGTTTGGAAGCGATCTGTCGGATAAAGAGCAGGCTAAGAGATTGGCAGAGCTGGACGACGATGATTGAGACTCAGCCGGATACCATCCGGACTGATTGTTTTCACTCCTATGTTGTATGCAAAGGACAATAGTATTATATCATGCAAAAGACAAGTTCAATAGCTAATCGAATGTATTCCCGACAGTGATAATAGTATGCATCGTTCTCAGACAGTATGAGACAGAAGAGAGTGCAGAAGGGAACCAAGATAATTTTGGCTACAGATTGACCTCAGCTGACCATTGCCTGCAGGCGGCCAGAGAAGCTTCGAAAGAGCCATATGAATATTGAATAGTGAAATAAACCTGTTACACGATGAATGATAGTCTTCTGAGTGATCACACTGCCATCAACGTCGGTAGAAAGCAAATGGCGAGAAATCACTGGAAAGTGGTTTTTCGTCACCATCTGGCATCGAATCAAACCATCGATCTCTGAGTCGAGACCCACGGAATAGAACATGACTTAGCCAATCCGACATGACAATACATTGCTAACTTTTGTGGTCAAACTCGTCGTACAACTGGAGGTCAGAAACCTGTGGTATGGCTGTCAGATGTGAACAATCCATCGATCACTCCACTCACAACAGTCGCAATCAAAGGGACACAGCGGAGTATCTGAGTGGCCGTGTCAAAGTGATACGGCACCAATCGAAGATAACATTGTCAACGTACCACCACCGTCCTTGCTGATACCCAACTCATCTTCCTTATATATACTGAAACCATCCTCGGTTTTGCGACCTAAAATTATCGGTGGAATGCCAGATAGGACCAAAAAAAATACGCACGAGGACCATTTCCTCTGGAGTCTTTAAATCGTGCATCATCGTCCTTGGCTTTCACTTTACCTTCTGATCTCACGACAGTGCTTGACTCCACTCTAGCACGTTTGGCAGTAATGGCGGCAGAGGGATCAACAACAGTTTGAGCTATTGGTCGCTTTTTGCCAGCAGTAGTCGTCTCTGGTGCGGTGATCTCTACATCGGCAGAAAGTTTAGTGTTCTTGTCTTTTTTCTTTTTCTTCTTTACAGTCTGTTTAGGGAGTGACGATGGGGCAGTGGATTCGGTCCCTCTGGTTTTTCCCTTGGATGCAAAGATGGCGTCTATTTCCGAGGCAGACATGGTATACATACACGCGACGAAAAGATGAAGTTGATAAAGCAAGAGATGATGAAAATTATATATGCCGTTAATGTCACACGCTGTGACGGGACTGTCACGACGAACCCAGTTCGTTCCCATGGAAGAGAACTCAAAGCGCCGTGATTTTTGCACCTTGATGAATTGGTGGTCGAGAAAATTATAGGACAGAGGGCAGGAGCTTATGACAAGATTTGACTAACAAAGTATGCATGAGCTGAGGACAAAGTATGAATGCGAGATGTGATTTGTTTATAGATTAAATATTAATTGTGTGGTTGTGGCGCGCAACACTTCGCTTGTTTGTTCAGAACCCAAGCTTTGCTACTCGAGCAGGTGCTCTGTACTCAAATAAGCTCATATAGGCCATGTTGTAAGCCATCTATTGACTTCCTGTTCCTATTCCCTTGCCCATTTCTCCTTCCCCCCTTGAATTATTGTCAGGCCGCAGAATGCGCAACAGCTTCGTCTTCAAACACACCAGAATCAGAATCAGCCAACACCAAATCCTCCATTCAACTCCCAGAACAATAACCAAAACATAGACGGAAGTTTTCCTTTCAACAGCCTTGATCCTGGTACTGCAGCAAAACAGATGGCAGCTCTAAGTGCCGTTGGTGCCGCAAGGATGGCAATTGGACGCCCTCCCGCGGCGTCTGCATCCCAGAATCCTGTGGGCGGAACAACTCCGGCACCATATTTCGGAGGAATCTCATCCTCATTTAATCAATCCAATGGTCTCGCTGGCATTCCGCATGATGGTAATCCCATGCAGTTTAATTCTTCTTCTGCTCATCAGGCACCTGGTCACCATCCGCAATCCGCAATCCACCCCTCAGTCAATCACTCTACCCTCGATTCCTCCATACCCCAGTCGAATTTGGGCCAGCGCCAGCCGCAAAATATGAATCCTAAAATTCGCGGCTTCCTAATGAACTTGTCCAACCTCCATGTCCGTCGCGGCAGTCCGTTACCGCCCGCTTTGACTGGGCTTCCCTACCCTCCCAATTATGATCCAACAAATTCACCTTGGAAGACAATCGAATGCTCTCCTACCGAAATTGGTGCTTTCCGATTAGCCGGGAAGGATATTGATTTAATGAAGCTGTGGACTATTGTATTTCAAGCAGGGGGTATCGCAAAGGTGAATTCACTTCGTCCATACTGCCACAGCCCTTGGTTAAGCCATATAATCCAGGTTAACCAGACAAATGCATGGCACCAAATATTGCCTCACTTTGATCTTCCAGAGCAACTTCCAATGACCCTACCAAGTAGTCAGCGTTCCGTGGCCGCAATGCTTTCCAACTACTATACTGCCATACTGCATCCATTTGAAATGGCCTACCGTCAAAACTTGCAGGAACAAAGCCGGCAAGCTATGATGGCGGCGGGTCGACAAGGTGGAATACCCCAAAATCCTCACATCCCTAATTCTGGGCTTAATCCGGGAGTAGGAGGCTCGCCAGCCGGTTTTCCATCTCAAGGTCAGGCACCTGGCACCATTGGGATTCCAGGACAACCAATCTCGAATAGCAATTCTGCTCTTGTCACAAATGACAGTCCACATTTCAATCCTTCGCAACCATCACCTCAAAGTCCTCATATACGACACATGCCGAGCGGTCCTAATCCACCATCCACGGGAACGATGCCAACCTCAGACAGTTTATCTGACCTCTTACCCGTTCAGCACATGAATGGTCCTGTTCCTGGGCACAACAAAATTGGTCAAGAAGTGCCTGAGCAGGATATCCCAGGATCAAAAAGACGGCTAGATTCCGAGGACTTCGAAGGAAAAAGAGTACGGTTGAAGACAGGTAAGATCATATCGTTCTACGACCTAATAACTTGAATTTTACGTGACACAAGGTGGTTCAGAACATCATGCAGCGGTGCGTTCTAAGTAGACATGAATGTTTTATTCTGGCTGATATACTTTTGGGCACAGGCGTTATCGACCAGTCCAATTTTAAATCGCGCATCATTACCTCCCAGTACTTCATCAAATCCGACCACGTTACCGGCGCCAGTTTCAAAGTCTTCGAGGCCACAATTTACACGAACCAAAGTCGAGTACATTCCCATAGCGCGGGAAGTCGATACGTATGGTGGTCGCGATTTAAATGCTATAGAGGAGGAATATTCAAGAGCACAGCATCGCCCAATGAGAGACATAAACGAGTGGGGAACTGTCGACATCGAAGCATTGACTATGTCGATTCGGTCACGCCTAACGGCAGAGTTGTCCTACGCGTTGACGACATTCACTGTATTGTCGACTATGAGGGGCCCAACCCAAGGTTCCGGATTCCCAATAGCTCAATGTACCGATCTTCTGGAGGAAGTTCTGGACCTACTGGAAGACGAGGCTTTCAATGGTGCTTCAGATTCTATCGATTATAGGCTCTTTGAAGATACCCAAATTCCGCCATATCGAGAACTAATCAGCATGATTTACGACGAAGGGACTGCACCGTTTTCTGGATTGAAACGTGAACAGGGAGCGCAAGATCCAAGTTTGGGTCCTGGACACCGTCCTGGCAATATTATCCTTGCTGCCACAAATCTCCTTCGTAATCTCTCCGTCATACCCGACAATATGGGCTTTTTGGCGAAACACCCGCGCCTCCTTGACCTTCTTTTGCGCATATGTGCAATCACCCCTTCGTCCGATGGAACTCTGCCACATCCAGTGTCGCTAGCTCTAACACTAGCCGACCTGATAAACGTCAGAAAAGATGTGATCCATATTTTGAGTAACCTGGCCATGATGATAACGTTTCCCACCAGTACAACACCATCATCGTCAACAGTACGCATTGCAAGTCGATCGTTTGAACTCATTGCCTCCCTTCTCGTCGAACCAACGGATTCGGTACCCCCAATGTTGATGATGAAGCAACATGGCATATTACCTGCCACTCCCAAACCACCACCTCTAGCCGATGTCGCACTGGACGCATTCACTCGCCTTGGACACATGGACCACAATCGCCAAATTTTCTCGTCTGTCATTCCACAAATATGGATATGGCGGGTAATAGACTCTCTTGTTCGACGCCTTCCAGTCACAGATGTTGACTTCGGATTCCTATCGCGCGAGCCGTGGCTATGTTATCTGGAGAAAGTGACAATGGCAATTTATGCGCTATCTTTCCTGTCTCCTCCAGAATTGAAGCAGAAAATCAAGACAGATCGCAGTCTACGTTTTTCTCAGGTAGTGATTCGGATGGTGCAGAAACTCATGAGCGCCACTGTACCAGAAGCACGCAATTGGTACATGGTAATATCCCGGCGAGCAATAGAGGCTCTGAAAGTCATCGATGATGGCGAAGACTCGTTTGATACCACGCAGACGACAGCTCCAACGCTCGCGTTTGGTATGGGCTTTGGGGAATCTGGAGAGACTGGGATTGAGAAGGGTACTGGACTTCTGGGAGGCTGTCGAGATATTGCATGGGATTTGTTGATGCAGCGAGACCTTGAGCCAATCATGTTCGCCGAGCTGGAGAGCTTGATGAGAGTGGAATGATTTTAATGCTTTCGTTTCTACCAGTATATAATTATTTGCTGTTGCTAGTTTTGTTGATTTTCTGTTACGTCTTTTGTATCAACATGCTGTTTGCAGATCTGTAGTGGATTTGTGGCGGATGCGTGGTGAGCGGAATGATCTAAATTCTGGTGATTACAGCTGTGGGCTATACTACCAAGCTTGACCTTTAACCACCAACTTCCATTATCGCTATATCCTTGCTGTTACTGTATGCCATCTGACGCCGTTCCACCTCCAATTTATTGCCAAGAATCTCCTTGTGAGATCTCTCCTTCAGCTGGTGTCCAGAATCCGGGCCAGCCGAGCCTTCAGATCATCATCTTACCTGCTGCGGATGCAATCAGCTTTCAGAATGGATATGTAGGCGCAGAAGGGGAACGCGCAGCTATCGAGGGTGAACTTCACCTCAAGGGCGCTGAGTCTGCTCAGTGGAATAAAGTGTTGGTGTACCCCATTGTTGGCCGTGACTGGAAATCGCTCATCTAACTCCATCCCAAGAACCATAACTTTGCGTACAGTCGAATCAGCATATCAGCAAGAAATCGAACTAAGTTCGACGGAGCTTGTTCTGTATTCACATCCTTCGTCTTCGGAGATCTTACCTTCATCATACCCATTCGCCATCCCATTAACGTCCGATACGCCGCAATGTATACATACTCCACATTCATCTCTCACCCATTCTTTGACGGCAACTCTCCATCCCGTCAACACAGAAACGCCACCGATCTCGAAATCTCTCGTGGTGCATACTCGCCGTTATACGTCGCATGCTCACACTGTTGGGACTTCTCCCGAGACTCATGTCTTAGATCACCCTGCGCGGGTAGAGGTCGAAGTCCCTCGAGTTACATTCAGAGTCGGTGAGGTCATACCTGTCTATGTTACTGTCCCGCCCCCTAGGCGAGAACTTGTTGTAGAAGATGGCTTAAGACTTCGCAACGTCAAAGCTGAACTTGTCCGTGTCGTGAAAGCCAAGCGACGGGGGACAGATGATATGGGGGAGAGCTCCGATGAAGAGTTTTACTCGGACATTGAGGAAGCCGCGGAGACTGATATGGCTACACACGATGGCCCCTCATCAGTCGCATTATCTAATACAGTCGAAAAACCCTTGCATTCGTCTGTTCACTCTCCACTCTTTATGGGAGCTTCGTATAGGACAGTCGTCTCGCGTTCAGGAGCATCTTGTCGCTTCCATTCCTCAAAGCCGGTGCGACTTCGCTTTGCTTTACACCAATCTTCTCCGTCCACATCTCCTTCGGACCATCCAAGAAATCTTCCTGAAGGCGAATACAACTATGTTGATAGCGATGCACAGTGCATATCCGTTACTCAGGCTACTTTGTTGCACTCCGTAACCTTCAGGCTCAACGTCCACGTCTCTTTCGTCGATACAGCTAGCCGGACGGAGCGGCTTTTCACTGTCCCTATACCGATAATAATCATACCACCCCCAGCTCCCTTACCCGAGGTGGAGGGTTGGGTGGATGCGGCTTATCAAAAGAAACATGACCGTCCACCC
The DNA here is from genome assembly GCA_021014935.1 of Hygrophoropsis aurantiaca. Lineage (NCBI taxonomy): Eukaryota > Fungi > Basidiomycota > Agaricomycetes > Boletales > Hygrophoropsidaceae > Hygrophoropsis > Hygrophoropsis aurantiaca. Next base: position 139,094 of record MU267601.1, read on the forward strand.
GCAAAGACCGTCAGACACGAGGACTTTGAAGCGTCTGCCCCTATATATCAAGAAGGCGAGGCTGGCCCAAGCTACTCTCATCATGGTGCGCCCCCGCCGTTCGAAGATCGCGATGTGCCGCCGCCTCCTTTCTTTACCTCAGAGCCTTCGACATCATCTGGTTTACCCACCTTTTTAGAGTCCGAATCTGACATCTATGTCGCTAATGACCCAAATCATCATATGACTCCACCTCCTTTGCTTGAACCTGTTATACTCGGGGAAGGAGTTCTCTTTGGATTTTCATCTTCTTTGCAATTCGACGGGCATTCTGACGATATGCAACGATCAAGAACACCCCCACCTACTCTTGAGATGGCAACTAGAGACACGAATGTGACGGAATTGGCTGACTTGGGCCAGCCCGCGGGGACTATCGGAGCTTTAGGAATGGTCTTGGAGGACCCTGACGTGTCTATGAGATGTGAACCTCCGCCTCCGCCTCCTCCGGCAATGGACGATCCTTCGGATCCACCGCCGTCGATCGATTCAGAATTCCGCTCGCCAGCAAATCATTCCCGGGCACATTCTTCCACACCTCCTCCCCATACTTCATATACACTAACAACCGACCAACGTAGTTCACCCCCTCCAGCAGTTATTATTAGCGGACATTCATCTTCTCATGGACATGCGCCTCCACCTTATCTAGTTCCTGACGGCGACAGAGATCAAGAGCATGTGACAAGACCGCCGCCTTATACGGACCTCATGCCTGTACACCATTGATCCGGGTTATATTAAAATGGAAATGATGGTAGCTCACAGAGAACACGATTGATTGATATTTACTTGCAGACACTTGTATTTATAACACCTGCATCAGCATGAATCCTAATACGCATCAGCCTGTCCAGAGTCCTCAGTCCATGGCCATGGGTGATTATAAGTCTAAATTACAAGTGAATGAACAAAAGAACGTAATCATAGATAGAAAAAGGTTAAAAAATGGATATTGTGCAGGAAGGACGTTCTAGCGTTCATGATACTCAAAGTGGAGGAGAGCCAGATGCCTTAGCAATTGCAAGCATCTTTACCCTTCACCTGGTTCTCATCAAGATTTACTCCATCTTGACGCGCCCCATCTCTACCCCCTGTTACACCTGGTCGACCTGCACCACCTCGTGTGGATGCCAATATGTGCTCGATAGGTATCTTCTTGGCTGCATTCTGGCGTGAGAAATGATCACAATGTAGTCAAATGGAACCTACCAATTTCTGTGAATATTTCTACAACACCTTCGCCAGTCTTGGCGCTCGTCTCGAAGAACAATAAACCAGCTTCGGTAGCGTATGCCTGAGCCTCTTCTCGCGGCACTTGACGCAGACTTTCCGATTCCCCATCTGCTACACTAGGTGTCTCTCCAGGAGTTGCCGTGGCGTCGTCCGCCTCATCTTCTGACTCAGACGTTGACATCGTGCCAGCTGATGACGAAGATTTGACTAAGTCGACTTTGTTCCCTGCAAGTGCGATGACAATATTTGGATTGGCTTGTCGTTGGAGTTCTTTCACCCACGACTTTGCCTTCTCCAAACTTGATGCTTTAGTGATGTCATAAACAACAACTGCGGCTTGAGCATTGCGGTAGTACATAGGCTGAAGAATTTCGTTGGGTGGACAGATTCTTAGACAAAGCCATGCCACTTACAGCTAGAGAATGAAAACGCTCCTGCCCAGCGGTATCCCATATTTCATAACGCAGCACTCGGTCCTCAAGACGACATTTCTGAGTCAAGAAAGCGGCACCAATAGTGGGTTCCTTGTTTGCCTGGAATTCGTTCGAAACCTGTACCAAAAAGTTATATGAGGGGATGGCCTGGGTATGATCTGATCGCTACCCACAAAACGGAGAACTACTGATGATTTGCCGACGGCAGCTTCGCCTGAAGAAAGGGGTCAGCTCAAGTATTGCATGAAAGAAAAAGAATAATTAGGTGGCAATCCTCATTCACGCGCAGGTATCCAAGGATGCCTGGAGTAAACTGCGTGGGGAAGCCAAGGCGATATGAAGTCAAACATACCGAGCAGAACAAGTTTGACTTGAACGGATCTATCTACAGAACCTGAAGCAGTATCAGCCATTGTAGATTGAAGAGAAAAGAAGCAAGGCTTATGGCGGCAAAGGCGGTGACGCTGACAAGCTTTGGTGCTGCGTTTTGCAGCTTTGTTTACGACTATGTACAAATCGCCATTAACGGACTTGTCTAGAAGTGTCACATGACCATTCTGTACTTCTCTTCGTCCAAACCAAATCTTTGAAAAACATTACACGTACGACAGTTTTCACAAAGATATAAGTAATTGCAAGGGACTTCAGACAAACTCAGTCGGAAGTGCCCAAATAGAAACCTTTCAGCTGGTCGCAAGTAACGAATATCCCATCCGCTATCTCAACTGTTTGCCCCTGAGGGATGTTGTCGAAAATCACAGGACATGTGAACTTGATTGGTGCTGATTGTGAACCACGGCCATATGGTTTGGTTTTCCGTATAATCAGTGATAATTCGAAAGATCACAATGGACTATCCTTACCCTTCGATTGGTCACTTATTGAACGTCTACTGCTACCATTGCCAACTACGGCTTGAGCGGCAGGTGAATTTGGCAGCGCGATGGTTTGGTCGTAATACCAGAAGGGGTGACTTTGATAATCTGGGTCCGTTTTTTGTAAAAATGCACCGTATTTCCCATCTGGATCACCATAGGCTGCAGCCACGGCACTGACATGCGGAAAGATGTCGCCAACTTCCTCGTGTTTGGGATCCAATTTCATAGTATAGTCAAGGGCATCCTGAACGGTTGCGCCATATTTTGATTTCGTTGTCCATAAATTTAGGCCAAGTTGATCACCTAACTTTGCATTTGTCTGATGAATTCGACCGCCTTTAAAAGCTGATACTTGTTCATCGATGTGTATCACTCACAATCATTGCCTCAAGGTTAAAGCATCTGTAATGATAGGGTCGAGTACGAACAGCCTGGATAATAGTTAGGATCGTGATGATTAGCGGGGGTTAATTCGGCTTTACTTCAAAAGGCTGCTCTCCTGAACTTGCAATTTGATCTTGAAATTGATTCGAAAAATATTTCTGCAGGGTAGTCATTGCACCTTTGGTATCGCCTACAAGCATTTGCGCAGCAGCTAGCTGTGACGCAAAAAATGACCCATGGTTACTGTAGTTCTGCGTGTAAGATGCCAAGCAAACATAATATTCCTGGAAAGACACTCGCTTTGGTCGTGACGCAGCCTCTATCCCGAGACTGCTTGTCTGCAGCCAGTCCTTGTAGTGTGACATCCAAGTGGTCATCCCTTGATCTCGTTCCATGGTCCAATCGGGAGCAGTCGTTCCTCTCATAATAAATATACCGTTCACAATTTTGACGATGCCTCGGAAGTCAAGGATGCCTGTAAATGTACCCTGCTGGCCTTTATGTCCGGGTCCACGAACTACTTGTCCAAAATTTAGGTTAGGGTTCATTCGAGAACTTGGGGAGAAGAAGAATGCGTCGATGGATGTAGCGACGTTGTGAGAATACGATCCATTGGGGTTGAGGGCATAAGCTATCGCATTATAAAGGATCGACTGAGATGCATCGTTGATTGCGGGTACACCTTGAAGGGTCCGAACGTCCGGATTAACGCGACCATCTTTCACTACATATGGACATGTGGTCCAGGCTAACATTCATCACACAAAGTTACACATCAGGGCGAAATTTACTTACTTGCGCTGGGGGCCAAATGGGTTGTAGATGGCGTACATTTTCCCTTCCGGGCTCGGGCGGGATCTTCAGCACCAGGAGCCAAAGTGCTGCTACTGTCTTGTTCTGTCGTCTGGGATCCAAATAAACCAGCGTTTTCAGGGATCGTACTCGGCAGATCAGTGGCAACTGCGCCATAAGGAATTGGAATCTTGATGGTACATTCGCTATCTGCTTGATTGAGGATGGAAGTAATAGGCTGAGAATGAGTCACAGTGTGTGTGGTTGACGGTGAAGCTGTTGTCAGATTGTGATCAGAAGCCATCACACTCATTCCAATCAGATCACGCTTGCTTCGACGTCGCAAGCGGTGGTGAATGGAAGTAGGAGATTGCAGGTTAGCCGTATGATTACCGTGTAGTGCCGCTAAGTGATTAACAGTTGCATTGAAGTCGATTTCGTGGAGCTGCACATCGAGTTCGTCGCCGATTTCCTCGGTGTAAGTATCAGATTCCCGTGGATTCGAATCATCCGAGGAATTGCTCGTGTTACTGGGTGGTGGAGCATGACCAACCGTGGTGGAATTTGGATTCAGCGCAATGTGTTTATAGCCTTTTCCACACCAGTTACAATCCGGCCAGTGGCTAAACAGAATAGTTGTTAGCTAACAGAAAGACTTGGACTAAACGATACTAACTACGGGGCCCAGCTTAAGTAATCGTGCGGGTTCTCGCTCGGAGGGAGAATATTGGTATTTGTGATATCTAGAAGAAAACAATGATGAGTGAGGTTTTCATAAGAGAATCCGATGCAATTAACATACCCCACGGACCTTTGTGTGCTGTAAACGAAGCGTCGTTGATGATGGAAGCTCGTGCTTTTGTAGTCGACTGAGATTGCTGGCTTTGTACCACATAGTTTATGTTGACCCAGTCATTTGGATCGCCTTCGTTTGATAGTTGGTCGCGAGGGAGAACCATGAAGTTGTCAAGAACATACCTGATACTGAGTGGATATATGTCGCTAGACATGTAATCAGGAAGAAAATGGAACCATAGATCAGTTCAACCATGAGGAAAGAGAACGCAGATATTAGAAGACTGGGAGGGATTTTGCTCCTGGTAGGTTTTTTGGTGTTTAAATATACTTTTTCCTAGTAATTCAGACTAGAGCGATTATACTTTCCATATGATACACCGCTCTAGTCTGAACTACTAGGAACGTATAATCTCCTAGCATGATGATCAGTCACACCCAAAACACAAATTCAGGCTGCCAAGTCAAGATTTGAATTTTGGTGCCTTACCGGAAACAACGAAAGAATCTGCTTGATTGGAGTGTGCATGAAAGCATCAATTCCGAATGGTAAACAAGTATGATTGTCAGTTTCACTGAGAGAGTCAGTTGAACAAGTTACAATTGATGTCGGTGATTCATACCAGCCCACAAAGACTTGCGGTCCAAAGTCTGATCACAGCCACTACATAACGATCACAATTGCTCACCTATTCGCGGAGTTTTATTCACAATATCACCGGTTGAACACGACGGGTCACCGGCCGTTACCAGAATTCAGTAAATCGAGTCCCTTCAATTTCTGGATCGTTGATAATATGCCCTTTGGTAAGGAGAAATGTCATGGCACACTCTCTCTTATCACACAGGTCTCAGACTCTCACCTTCGCACTCATTTGACGCAACAGACTTAGGCTCCATCTCCAACTTTAAGCCAACGCTCGAGAGCATACCTCCACCAAACGTTAGTTACCAACAGCAAGAGTTAGCAGGAATTCCCGTAAATATACACCCTCTGGTGAGACCCACTTGATATGTTCATGCTAGCACTCGCTTTATCCAGTGACTAGAACCCATTCGCATTTATCTTGCGTGCAGCTCTTGTATACCCAGAGAAAGTGGCTCTTGCGCATCCTGACGTGAAATATCCAGCGTTCTATACATATAGTGTATGGTAAGCGTTCGAGGCCCTAATGTCAGAGTGTCGAAGATGGAACATATATTTGTTAGGGCCCAGCGCATACAGAATCTTGCATATGCCCTCATCCAAGCCGGTATTCAGCCGGGTGACCGCGTTGCAGTCATTGCACCGAATTCGTGAGTAGTATCCGCGAAACAAATCGCAACATAGCATCGAGTTGAACTCAGAATTCCAAAGTCCTTTGATTGCAGGTCCGTCAGGTCTTAATGATCATAGCCGCTCTAATTGCGCCGTCTACTCGTACAGATGCGCACTTTGGTGTCCTTGCTGCTCGTGCAATTCTTACTGCGATAAATACTCGCCTCACTCCTTCTGAAGTTGCTTATATCCTCCAACACAGCGGCTCAAAGATAATACTGGTTGATCGAGAATATGCGCACCTTGTCCAAGGCTCTCAAATCCCTGTTATAATCAGTCACGACTCTGGAAGACCAGAAGATCCATATGAACTATTCCTCAGTAATGGCCGAAAATTTAGTGCTGAAAAAGGCTGGGCAGGCCTGGAGGTTGAACCGGACGAGAATGCCGGTGCCATCCTATGCTACACGTATGATTATAATTGCTTGATTTTATACCCCTCCTAAGAACCAACTTTCAGGTCCGGCACAACAGGTCGAGTAAGTGCTATGGCATTTTAAATCTGACTTTGTTACTCAAATATTGAAAGCCAAAAGGAGTGTTAACTACCTTGCGCGGTATGTCATGCTTTCTCGATGCTATCTTTCGCTTGATCCATATTTGTTTAAGGATCATATCTTGCTGCTATTGCCAATGCTGTTGAGGGACAGTGAGTGTTCTAGTTCCATTGGAGTGTCTTGATTTGATTACAGAATGAATGGCTAATCTCAGAATCAATCGAGACTCGACCTATTTATGGTGAGCCCAAGTTTTGTCTGCAACAAATGAATACTTATCATCTTCGATGACTACAGGATTGTTCCTATGTTCCATGCTGCTGGATGGACATATCCCTGGGCGAGTGTATTTGCTTGTGCAACACAAGTGTGAATGGTTCCTTAATCTGATGTATTGATATTGACGGGAGAATTTATGGCAGTTGACCATTCGTTCAGTGGATTATGCTCTCATCTGGAAGCACTTTCTTCATTCGGGTGTGACTCACTATTGCGGGGCTCCTACTGTGCAGGTTTGATCCCAGATTTCGCTCCGCCAACGTTGACCAACTCCATTACAATAGATTGGCATAGTTAATTCCCCGGCCGCTGGACCACTTTCAAATCCTGTATCAGCCATCGTAGCAGGTGCAGCACCCACCGCCCACCTTATCAGCCAGCTAGAGCAAAAAGGTATCACGCCTGTGCATGTTTATGGTCTGACGTACGTTGTATAATTTGGCTTAGCGTATATGGTGTTGATTTGAATTCCTGATAGTGAGGTAAACTCGATTTTGCATTCACTCTTATGCCGGAAATTGAGCACTATCCGCCATAGACATATGGTCCTTTTACTCGATGCTATGACCAACCCTTCTGGAAAAGCTTACCTTTGGAGCAACGGGCCAAGTTAATGGCGCGCCAAGGTCAAATTTTTGCCACCGCTCAAAATGTGCGGGTGGTTTACCCTCCGAAGAACGAGAACGACCAAGAACTGGTGGATGTCCCAAAGGATGGACAGACTATAGGGGAAATCATCACTCGTGGAAACATCGTTATGAAAGAGGTAATGATCGTGTTATACATATCATGTTGACTGCATTAAACCTTCCCCAGTACTTTCGAGATCCAGAGACTACTAGGAAAGCTTTCCGAGGAGGCTACTTTAGTTCGGGTGATCTAGCGGTAATGCACCCAGATGGCGTGCTGCAGATCATGGACAGAAGCAAAGACATAATCATTTCGGGAGGCGAGGTAAGCACATCCTAACTTTGATGTTGATCCTTCAGATTGACCATGTGTTTTAGAACGCATCGAGTCTTGCCATCGAACAAGGTAAGATCATTCTGACTTCCGCGAAGGTGTCCTCAACCGGTACTAGAGCTCGCTTCTCATCCCCATGTCCTCGAGGTCACGGTTGTAGCTCGACCTCATGTCAAGTGGGGGGAGCGTCCGATGGCTTTCGTTATCCTGCGACAAGAACATGCTTCGCAATGGACCGGTAAACACCGGGAATTTGGTGAAGAATTGAAAAGGCATGGACGTAAACGCCTGCCTGGCTTTGCTTGTCCGGAGTGGATTGAAGTTGTTGAGGAATTGCCGGTGAGCGCAGAGGATGAATCCTAACAAAATCCGTGCTCATGGATCGCACAGAAAACATCAACCGGCAAAATTCTCAAAACCGAGCTGCGTAAACGCGTGGCGAAATTGTAAATTTGATCATTGACGCGGCTATGTCAAGGCCGTGGAAGATATAAGCACTTGTGCTAAATGGAATAATATAATGAGGATATTCGGAAATGCCAATATGAGTGGATTGAGCGAGAATTTCTGATATAATAGAACTAAGCATCGAGTGTCCAATCAACGTTGGAGTCATGAAAGATCAGGGCCAAGCCGCAATATTCTGAATACCCCCGCATTTCGTTCGCATAAATATATGTCATCGTCTTTCCGTCCAAGGAAAATGACTTCGTCATTAGCATCACTGTCACCATCCCCTATATTCCCAAATTCTGATTTCGCAGGAGATTTGCCTGACATGTGGCTTTGCTTCTTCCCCAAATAACCGTTCCTAGATTTGGACGATAAGGCTGCCACTGACGATGATGAAGAACTGATCGGCGTCCCAATTTTCCATACAAACGGTCCACGTCGATTTGTATTTGATGGAGGAGGCACAAAGTTTGGAAGAAGAGTGCGCGATTCGTCGGCTGGCCTCAATAGGGCATCACCAAAGTCCATAGCTTCCACACCACCTTGACGCATCGCAACGATGACAGAACGATTTTTGACATCAAATGCCTCCAACCGCTTGACATCGCCCATACGGAAAGGTGACGGTTTCGATTCATCATCAGGACCATCGGTACTCCACAAGAAGCGGCCTTTGAGCACCGCCCGTCCACGGGCATCTACGATAGAGGTGCTATGTCCCCCACGGGAGGAAAAAAAGAGTGCAGGTGGCCCAAAATGTCGAGGCTGAAGAAGAAGAGATATTGGTGGAAGGAGGGGTTTGGAACCGTCGGAAAGTGGGGGTGCGGGTTGAATTGTGGGAGGTGGAGGAGCTGAACGGAATGGGTGAACCGGGTCCAAACACTGTTGCCTTAGATCTTTGAGCAAGATATACTCTTTATCATCTTCCTTCCGTACAGGTAGGTCGGGAGGAAGCAAACCGTCCTTGTACCAAGCTTGCATCAAACTTGCTTTCCAGGGACCTTGCGTAAAGCATGAGCAACAGATATACAGATCAAACAAATAGGAATACCATGAACAACGCCCTTTGGATCTCGATAAAACCATCTTGATGGGGGTGCAGGGGCAGGCATTGGCAATCCGGGAGGGGAGAATTGAACCAGAGCAAGGTCAATGTTACCACCGGTATCAGGTTCGTGCTCAGCACGATAATCGAGGAAATCTGGATAGGTTGGAGGAATGACGTAGTCATCTGCAATAGTCGCAAGGGGAAACTTGGGCGCAAAGGAGAGTTGTTGGAAGGTGGTATAAGGGCCAACTTGAACAGAAGCTAGTGCCACGAGCTCTTCTGCGTGAGCGAGAGTCGTACCATGAACACTACCGTTGGGTGTGTGAATGGTGTCGGATAGTTGTGCATTGGAGTTACTCCGGGAGGGCCGATCTTCACTGGCAGCTAGGGAGACTCCGATACTGATATTGACATTTGCATCGTCATCTTCTTGTGCTGGAGGATCCGTATCGAACACATCGTTCTGTCCAGATCTGATTTCTCTCACTCTCCGCCTCGCTGCTCGTCGCTCGGCCCGCCCTATGCGAACCTCACGTACCCTCACAGTTGCAGGTTCTAAACCAAAGACGTTTTGAGAGAAAACCAAAAATACTTCCACAAGATCATCGCCTTGTAATTGTAGTTCCAATGATCGAGGCGAATCCGGAAGAATGAAAGTTCGTGATAAGCCTAGAGCAGTTCTATAGGTCCCAGCAAATAATTCAACTTTTTCACCATTGTCGCCGCATAAGATAGCGAGGAAACTGCGTGTACGGGGGATCAGCTTCGAATTTCGCCGAGGATAACTTAACTAACCTCTTTTTCTGCGTTTCCACAGCTTTGATCATAAGGGACCCTTTCGTTCCCGGGAGTTTGACATATTCTAGCTTTAAGGGAGGTACGTGCGGCATTAAAGGAGTTTGGCTGTTCGTTTTCTTGGAATCGTTATCCGTCCCTTTGATCACAAGCGTAGGAGGACGTTCGTCTGGCCTTCGAGAGCTGAATGCTCCGCTGAGTATACGAGGAATGAGGCGGGAATGGGAAGAAGATGTGGACGGCAGTGGTGGAACGGGCAAGGCAGGGACGGGTAATGTTGTGGAAGGTCGAGAACCACCTGCGGTCGATGGGCGAGGAGCTAGAGGAGTGTGTGTGGGTTGTCTGGAGCGATTTGAAAGTGATCGGGCGAGAGGTCTCCCATCGAGCTCCAATATGGGCGAGCTAGGTGAGGTAGGAGAACCAAGAGGGCTGTCAAAGACAGCTGGTGTAGAATGTGACACCCGCATGTCTTGTGATCCATTAGTGAAAATTCCGCCGAGGACCGACCATCGCCTTCTTCGTCGATCCGGCCGACTGGCAATGCTTGGCCGACTGTGGGAAGACTGTGCATCTCCAGTATGAGGACTGCCAGGAATGTCATCGACGCCATTCGTATACCGAGCGGTAGAAATAAGGATGGGTTCTTGTGGTTGAACGGAGCCGGCTGGAGGAAGGTTAGGTAGTCTACTTTCAAGAAGTGCTTGTGCCAATGTTATATGTTCACCACGGGTGGTGCCTCTTTCTTCGTCATCCTCCTCATCAGCATCCGGTTCAGGAGTTGCGTTTTCAGGGGCCCTTTCCGATGGTATATTTCCAGTGTGCCCAGTTGACCGCATAGTGGGAGGAGAATTTTGCAAGGTTTGACGAAGAGTCAAGAGCGTCGGAGAAGGCGATGGTTCAGGAGGAGCACCCGAGGCGGTATTTGATCTGGCGAGGGAAAGATCTAGGTTTGCCGGTCTGCTTCTCCTCACGGAATGCGTAGTTTGACTTCGGACAGGGAGCACATGATGATCCGCCGGCTCTTCCTGCGGCCCACTCAGTCTCGGCGGAATTGAACTTGTCCGCTCATCAAGAGCCTGACTTCCACTGGCGCCAGCTGTTAGCATATCAATGGCTTCATCGTCGCTTGAACCCTCGAGCCAATCAGTAGTCTTTGAATCCGCCCTCTCCCTTCCAGTGGGCAATGTATCGGGCAAGTGAGGCACTGGTTCAGTGGGCACAGGAGGTACTAAAACGTGCGAGATAGATGACCGCCGCGAACGGGATATACTGATTGACACAGCGGAAGGCTGATTGCGTAGGCGCGGTCGGCTGTCAGGGAGACTAGAATAGGGTGGAGGGCACCCAGCGGGAGGGAGAGAAGTTGAGGGTTGAACGGTAGGCGGCCTAGGCTTCTTTGGAGTGGATGGCGCGGACACAGGCATATGTGACGGTTGGCGTGCAGTCTTGCCACTACGTGAAACCTCGGACATGGGGGGAGTAGAGAGGGACATCTTTGCTTTCTTTTCTGATGATTCTCGTTGTTCAAGACTTGAGCTAACAGAACCGGCACGTTTGGATTCCTCTCGTCGAGATCGATCACGTTCTCGCCGTATCTCAACATCCATTCTCCACTCTACGGCTTTCTTCACCTCTTCGAGGGCGTAAACACGAACGCCATCCCTTCGCCCGGCAATGGCTACAAGTACACCACGATGCTCCATTACAACAACGCTCTTGAAATTCACTCGGCGAACTAAAGGATAGGGCGATGGCGCAGGCGGTGAAACGAGGGGAAGTACGTCGAGGCCCTGAGCATGACAGAGTAACAAATAGTGTGGGGCCAAAAAAGTCCCGCTTATTGGGGGTGTACTGAAGTGCGATGGTGCTAGATCTGAGGTAATGACAGACAAGGAGAGACCAAGCTCATGGAGAGTCGGCGGAGGTAAGGAAGGTGGCGGCGTGACTGGCCTTGCAGGAATGGGAGACGGAACGCGGGATTCTGGCTCAGACTGTACTGGTGCTGGTGATGCTGCTCTGTCTTCGCGGAAAGTGCGGGATGAAGGAAGAGTCGCTGGCTCGCGTCGGTGAATGAGGTTGGAGAAGAAGCCGGAGAGTCTATTAGAAGTACGCGGCTATTCAAACGACCGTGAGTACCAAAATTCACAAGGGTGGCTGCTGAGGATAAACTTCCGAGACGACTTACTTCGGCGACTGAGCGTCGTGCAGTGATATGTTCGGGATTTCTTTCTACAGTGGTCATTGTTGTCGTTCGGGACGATGATGAGGGTATGATCCGAGAAAATTCTGGCGATTCTGGGGAGCGGGCGGTGGATGGACGAGCTGGGGGAGATTGTGTTGCTGTGACATGTACTACAGGAAGACTGTGAACGCTGGCGACATCCGAGTGCTCCTGGGCAGTAGGCGACGATGTGGCAAGAGATGCATCCACAGCCGGTGCAGGATTTGATTTTGGTGTGGCGGTGGATACTTTGATACCTCTGACTGTGATGTCTTCTGTGTCTGTGTGATTGACTGCATCTCCTGCAGCAATGTCATCTGCAATAGACTGGTCGTCCTCTAACATTTCAGGAGCATCGATCCATTGGTCTACGGCGCCGTGTACATCCAGCATGGGAGAATGAAAACGAAACCGTGGGTGACGAGAGCACGGTGAGCCGTGAGGACCTGAGCTCAGCAGATTCTGCACCCAAATGCACCTCAAATGTACAACAACTGAGAATTGTACTCGAAGTTGTGGAACAAGCTGAGTTCTGTCAACAAAACAAAGACAAGGTCAGTGAGAGAATGAGAATTCGGACACCAGGAATGTTTGAACAGGACCCGTTTACCTGACAGCGTGATGGTGTAAGTGACTTTACCGTTGCGGCATTGCACCTGAGCCATTCCTCCGAGATCAAGATTCCCACGCCACACTCTATTCATGGCCATACAATGTGAATTTTTGTCTCTTCCTTCTCCAAAACTTGCACACGGGACTCCGAACTGCTTCATCAATAAATTCAGGTCAAAACATATTCGATTGGTGATAAAGTCGATATACAATCCGGTTATCTTTTCTCACTACTTCGACATGTTGGCTTTGCGCAATGCTCTCCGACCCGTTGCAATTCAAACCACTCGTCGCTGGGCCCACAACATTCCTTCCTTCTCCCATCTCAATGCTGTGACCGAAGAGGATCTCGCACACTTTCACAAGATTCTGGCACCCACGTCAATTTTATCGACTCTGCCACCAAACTCCACTTCCACAGATGACTTGGCTTCCTATAATGAAGACTGGATGGGAAAGTACCATGGTCAGGCTAACACCGTCCTCAGACCCCGCACGACCCAACAGGTCAGCGAAATAGTCAAATGGTGCGCCAAACGCCGCATAGGAATCGTTCCACAAGGTGGTAACACTGGTCTAGTCGGTGGTGGTATTTCGCTGCAGAAGGAAATCGTCCTTAGTTTGGGAGCCATGTCCAACGTGCGGTCTTTTGATCCTGTCTCTGGTAAATGTCGTCTCTGGTAGTCTTGTACTGTTGCATCAAATACAAATGTTTTTACTTGTCATTATAGGTATTCTGGTTGCGGATGCTGGCTGTGTTCTTGAATCACTTTCCGAATACATTGCTCCCCACAACCATATCATGCCCCTTGATCTGGGAGCTAAAGGAAGGTTGAATATTTCGATATGTCATTGCATCTCGTCCGCTGATGCATGAGATGTAAAGTTGTCAAATAGGTGGGAATATTTCCACCAACGCCGGGGGACTTCGCTTGCTGCGTTATGGGTCGCTCCATGGCACAGTTCTTGGTCTCGAGGTTGTCCTTCCTGATGGAACAATTCTGGATCAGCTTTCAACCCTCCGCAAGGATAACACTGGTATGTAATTGTACAATCGTTAAGACCATGATGCTTTATATTCTGCAGGTTATGATCTCAAACAACTCTTTATCGGTGGGGAGGGTACCCTCGGAATTGTGACAGGTGTATCTATTCTCACACCCCCGGCACCCCAGGCGTCAAACAACGTCTTCCTTGCTCTCCCCAACTTCAATAACGTTCTTCCTCTCTATCAGACTGTCAAACGACAGCTTGGTGAAATTATGTCAGCCTTTGAGTACATCGACCGCACGGCTTATGATATGGGCATCTCCCACGGACTCGGTCCTATATTAGATGCCGGCGAAGTAGGTGACTCACAATGCTTCGTTCTTGTAGAGACCAGTGGTGGCAACCAAACACATGACGAGGAAGTGGGTAGTTCTCAAGCTGTGAGGCATATAGAAAAACTGACCATCTATGATCAGAAACTTAATGGCCTGTTGGAATCATTGCTCTCAGCCGAACAACCCCTGATCAACACAGGAGTGCTATCGCAGTCTCCCAGCCAATTCGCTTCGATTTGGGCTTTCCGCGAGGGTCTCACTGAATGTTGCCAGAAGGAAGGCAAACCTTATAAATATGATGTATCTGTTCCTTTGGCCGACTTCCAAAAGGTCGTCGATGCTATCCGGGAACGTATGATATCCAAGGGACTCTATGGCGACCATGCGATCTCTAAGGTCATGGGATACGGCCACGTTGGTGATGGTACGGGGATCTTGGTTGCTCTAATCAGAAAAACTCATTTATAACACCAGGAAACTTGCATATGAATGTGATTGCCAAGCATGGATACCGACCAGAACTTGAGGAAGCACTTGAACCGTATATCTACGAGATAGTTGGTATGTGACTTTCGCCATCCGCTGATATTACGAGCTGCGATTGACAGTAATTACCACAGCATCTCACAAGGGATCAGTATCCGCAGAGCACGGCATCGGCTCGATGAAGACCCATGCCCTTCATTACTCGAAGAGCGATGTCAGCATAGAATGGATGCGCAAGATCAAGCAAGTCTTTGATCCCCTGAATATCATGAACCCAGGCAAGGTTCTGCCTTGATTTTTTCTCATTGTTATGATATACATATATGTGGCATCTATTTTGATTGAGGATTTTTGAAACATTATGCATCAACAAAGATATGCGCAGTGATGAGGGATCTTAAACTGATGCGAGATTGATCAATTTGATGTGGGTTGGTAATGTAACAGTCGCTACATGATGCAACATGTTATTTTTGACGATTCTTTGGTGGACAGGCGAAAAGTCCCCTTGATTAGAGGATACGCATGGGTCAAAATAACGCACTTTCATATGAACGCCATGTGATCAGGGGTGTATTTGCCTGATTGTGGTGCTAGAATACTCAAACAAGAGACATGCACACGACAGCAGCCAAGGTTACTTACTATTACTTACTGCCAACAAGGTTCATATTGTACTGATCGTCGCTGATACCGTTACTGCGTAAGAAGATAATGATCGCTTTGGGTGGATTCAATGGGAGAAAAACCCCTTTGCTGGACCAAAATTAAGGAAGTAGGCTGGCTTATTTTCGGATAAGTATATACACAGGATCTCCAAGGACGACGCTTGTTAGATGTCGAAACGATCCTGTGAGCGATAGGAGAAGGCCACCAAATGACGCGTAGGCAGTACTGCAAACAAAGAGTAAGTCATACAGAATACTGACATGTGAAGTAATATACTTACACAATTTCTGCTGTTCCTCCGTCAAATTTATACACCTTTGAATAAAGATTGTAGGCCTGGAATGGCATCTGAAAGGAAATGCGAGGCTGACCTTTCCATACATCACATAATCGTAATCCTCTTCCAAACCGCGTCTACCTTTACCATCTGGTCTCCATACATCCGCATCTTTGTCTTCCGAGTCGTCAGCAGGTTCTGCGTTACCGGCAGGTGCGACAGTATCACGAGCAAGTGAAGTGGCAAGGGCCATAGCAAAGCTTTGCCCGTTGACAAGGGGAAACAGCTCGGTGTTGTAATCCAGTGTCATGTCCATATCGTAATTTTTCGAGTGTGCATAAAGACGGGACACTACCACACGATGAGAAGGCAAGGTGTGATCATGATTTCATGACTGACCTCTGTCGAATTTTTTGCCCTCTTTGTCGATGGCATTAACGGTAAATATATCGTCGAAAACGACATTTGAGGCAGTAGCTGCCATCTTATCGTCTCGAAAGTAAGTATTTAGTTGATGAGGAATGTGCAGTGTCTTGCATATAATGAAAGACACGTGACTACTCATGAGTCGCTTTCAAATCTTTTCTGATTTTCCTCCTTTACTGTACACCTCACCTTGATCTGAAGGCAGTCAGATAACACGATGCAAGCAATTCGAAAATTCAAGCCAGGCCGAACTGGCCTTGTTAAACGGTTCTCGTCTACTTTACTCATCAAAACACCACCTCGCTCAGCTCCACGAGAGGCACCCACACCCCTTGTGTTTTGTTCGACAAGTGGCTGGGAGCCAGAAACACGTCAAGGGTGATGAAGTCTATAAGTTTTGGCCATATCTCTAGGCATCCTGATGCACTCCATCAAGGCTGGCTTCAGACTCTTCAGCATTTGCTGAAAAGGGCTTCACATGCCTTGACATTGATTTCGTACCGCCTCAAAAAACACCAAACGAAGCCTCCACAGAATATGTGAATCAACTTTCCAATGGCAAGTTCCTCAAATCGTGACGCATATATTCGACTTTCATGCATCATCCCAGAGCTAAACTCATTCATTCGATCGTCTACCATTCCCTTTCCACCGGTAATCTTTGCTAGCGGCTTTGCCTCGCTGATAGCACAGACCTATATATCTTCTCATCCGGCGCATGGTCTATTCTTAATCTCGCCTCCTATCAGCAATGCGTCTGTTCCACCGCATCTCAACCTGGGGGATTTGCCTGAATTTGATTTTGAGCCGAATTTCCCCCTCGCCATCATGGATCATCCAATTCGCATGAAACTCTTACTGGCGGAAAATCGTCTCGCTCGGAGCGAATGTGTCGATTTGTTTCCGGTGACAAATCGGGACAGTTCTGAGGCAATAGAAAAAATGCAGCTTTGGTTGGATGAACTTGGAATTTAGGCGGCCCGGGTTCACCTGATTTTGTGGCTTTAGCATGACACTGGTATTTATGTATTGTCGGTTGGATTAAAAGGCTGTTGACGATCTTCAATAACATTTTCTATCATCTGAATATGTCGCCGATCCTCTTGGCATAGATGCGCTACAATACGAACTTGAGCTTCCTGTCAGAACTGGATGGATTCTGTCACCTTTCTTGCTCGTCCATATCACACTGAACAAGGACGATTTTTCACCGACGTACTAATGCAGCTGGTTCTCATTACAGGTCACACTTGCAGTATTTTATCCCGCCATGCGTGCCTTTGCCCGCATTTCAAGTCCCAGCGCATGTCATCTTTTGGTTGTACCGATGACATGTGCCCAGAGATCGTGCGTTACCGATCCGACATGCTTCCGGAATATATCCCGTCCATCAGATCTCGACAGTCATTCCAGAATACTTTCGCATATGTGTACGAATTCCTTCTCCTGTTGCAGCTTACTCCACCCTTAGATCTTTCGGCACCGCCGTTTCGAATGTTTGGCTTTCACCTGTCCGGAAAAATTGCGCATCCATGTAGTTCGATACAGCGCAACATCCGAATCTTTACCTCCGAAATCCTAGCGATATATAGCCAGGTGGCCATGCCAGCGCAATTATCTTCTACATTCTTGTCCGCTACTAGACGTCATTTTCATTGTGAACTCCGGAAGAGGTACGCAATCCTGTAGATTTTTAACCTTCAAGCGATCTAACAAGGTACTACCCTGTATACATCTCCTATCTTGACCAAAAGCGCCTAACAAAGTCAAAAATATCTCTGCCGAATCGGGGCGAATACCTCATGGGACAATGCATTGCAACTCAAGACCACGAGATGTATTCGGTAAATGCTACGAAGATCGCTGGTTACTGGACGGAACATGGAAGAAAACGAACAACGGGTGACCATTGGCTTTCACGACCCCATCGCGTTTGGAAGGTAGATGACGCTGATTGATCTCCAGGGGTCAAAAATAGATCATCTTTTGCTCTTCATTCGCGGTATAAAGAGCGTCAGAGTGTTCGCTGTTTTATCAGTATTCGCCCACCACCTAGCAAGCCATACAGATAAACAGAATGTACACGAAGCTCGTCGCTTTTGTTACTGCAGCAACCGTAGCTAGTACGGCTCTCGCTCACGGTGTCATTTCCAGTCCTCCTCGCCGTCTCGTGAGTAGCGTATCCTACTATTTCGTCCTGTCGAGTTTATTTAGATCAAATAGCCTGGAGCTGCTTTCGAGGCAGCGTGCGGCAGCCAAGTCTACAGTAATGTTGACAGCGACCAGTGGGTCACATTGGCCTTACTGTGCGTGCTGATGCTCATTTAATCTTCAGATTCGGAAATCAACAAGGAGAGGAGCAGAATTTCAACTCTGACACTACGGTACGTGCTCAGGTAGCACACATATAATTTGTCGCTCAACTGTATCTGTAGTCTGCTTGCCGTGTATACCTATGCAAGAGCCTGATGGTAATGTCTACCTTTGATTTTTACTACCGATCACATTCGAACCTGATTTGAAACAGTATGAAGATAACACGGGCAATGTACAGTCCTTCTCTGCTAATCAAGTTGTCCCTATCGAGATCGACATCGAAGCACCCCATACCGGAGTTGCTGTAAGTGCTGTTTGGGTCGTTCTAACCCAGAATATCATCCTCACATTTATCAAATAGAATGTCAGTGTTGTGGATACAACTACCAATACGTGCGTAGTTGTTTGAGCTGTGGCGGTATAATCAGAAAACTTATATTTTTATTTTGCTTTTCAACTATAGCGTCCTCGCTGGCCCTTTGATCTCTTTCGATCCCGCATACTCGGTGTCCACTCCCATTCCGGCTAATCAAACTTCGTTCTCCGTCACTATCCCCAACCTCAACGGAGCTTGCACCACCGCTGGTGTCTGCGTACTTCAATGGTGGTGGGATGCCAGGCCCATTGATCAGACGTGAGTTACTTCCGAAAAATAACTCTTCAGTTCCTATCTAACTACCTTGACTCTAGCTACATGAGCTGTGTTGACTTCACGCAGGGATGAACATGTTGGGTTGTTAGCGAATTTTTTGGGTGTTTTCACTGGTATCCATCAATATTACATAGTTGTAAATTATTGTATGGAAGATAACGATATGTTGTGTGATTGTTGATATGTGAATTCCTCAAACAAAAGTTCGCTTCAAAAAACAAAACAGCCAGAAGAACTGAATGGCTACCGTGAGTGTTAACAAAGAGAGAGTGATAAGATACTACACATTTTTGCCCCTTGATGCATCGGTGGATTGATGGCAATTCGAAGACCTCCTTCACAACTATTCTTTCGAGATCAGTCATGGAAATTTCTGAATAAGTAGATATGGTATTGTGGTTGTAAACGAGTGGGGTATATATGAAAGCCGCTAGCAAACGACCATTGTCTAAAGGCGATTATTGAGCGCTTATACAATAAGTTGAATACATAGAATGTCTCTGAAGATCTGCTCGCCATTGTGTGGAAAGTATGTGCAAGATTGACTGCTTACAGCTTCACATCGGTTTTGTCTCTTCCCTCTCGATTTCTTCTTTGGCATCGGCCACACTTCCCAATCCTGGAAGAACGATTTTCCAAGTACCCTTCGCAGCAATAGTTCTGCGTACTTGTTGTTCAATGAGTTCATGCAGTTTGGGAACATCTTTGAGCATTGCGCGACTGCCCATTAGTGACGTAGTTTTCAGGTTGAGCGTGAAATCGGATGGTAGCGCTATCGTCAGAGTCGGTATCGCGGAATTTGGAGAGGGGGGCAGAAGTGTGAGCTACACAGAAAACGTGCCTAAGCACTCCATTTTCATAAGACTGGGCAGTTTCCCTTACCGTCGATTCAAAGAGAGATAGAGAAATTGTGAGTGAAATGGGAAGTCGCGCGAAAGAAGACATGGGGTAATTGAAAAGATATGCGGTCGATATCGATATGGAAGCACTATCGGTATAAGCCATGTCAAATTCTATCGGTTTCTGATAAAAAATGCTCAGACATGCACTTGTTTGAAGATGAAAATCAGAATATGCGAACCGTATTTGTGTCCAGGCTGCCATCTTTCTCGCTTGACAGACGAGCAGCAGACAGTTGAGGTGCTGAGACCCCAAGATCGACGGAGTGAACTGTGATGTGATCCTGTTGCGACGCAAAGAGATACATGAGATAAGCTCTTGACCGCAATGCTAACCCTTACCAAGAATGTTCTGGGTCGTATTGCGTTCGCGTAGTCTTCAATTTTCTTACGTGCTGCCTCATTACCTTCAAAGCCTGGGAGGTGGTCTCTCAATTTAGCTCGATACACCTCTGCAACCTGATAAATAAAATCAGCAATGCATGGCTTGTCTAACAAATGGGGACATACTTGATGTGCCAACCCATTGAACCAGCGCGCTGATTCTGGGCCGAGTTCCTCTCCCTCACTCTGGTCATCTTTTGATCCTCGAGATCTTCCCCATTCCGAATCATCCGACCTCGTTTGGGAGTAATAGGTTGTTGATCCTGAGTCGGACTCAGCAGAAACGAGGAAAAGATATTTCAGAACGAGAGCAAGGAGAATGAATATGGATAGCTGTCCTATTACGAGGCCCTGCGTAAAGGTTGGTGTCAAAGAGAATAGATAGTTATTGCCCATGATGCTGGACTTTAGCGAGCAGGGAAGTTTTATCACGAGGAATACTGTTGTATGCGCACGGCCTCATTTGCTTGAGTACAAGTTACGTTACCGGTTATAACTCACACTCTCACTCGACAAAGTTTCTACTTGCTCGGCGGTAACATTTACCACAAAACACATGATATTGGACTCAGTGTGATCTGGTGTCTGTAAATTCAGACACTATTTTTCAAATTGTTATTATAAATAACAACTCGTAATCACGTATCAGTATTATAGATGTCCTTCTAAAACTGACCATCCAGTTTCTAACATGTCCGACTCATTATCAATCTTCATATCATGGCCTTCTGCGCCCCTCACGGAATGTCTTGTTCGCAAAGCTATTGCTGAACTAGGATTATCAGGATCCATCCACCTAATTCAACCTCATTCGTATCACAGTCTACTCCAATGGTCCACTTACGATGATCTGGATCACGATGCAACCCGCAAAAATCCACAAAAC
This sequence comes from Hygrophoropsis aurantiaca, assembly GCA_021014935.1. Classification (NCBI taxonomy): domain Eukaryota; kingdom Fungi; phylum Basidiomycota; class Agaricomycetes; order Boletales; family Hygrophoropsidaceae; genus Hygrophoropsis; species Hygrophoropsis aurantiaca. The sequence continues at coordinate 160,158 of MU267601.1, forward strand.
GTGTTGTCTTCTTCGTATACAATTAGGAAAGCCCTCATACGAAAACATTTTCTTTCACGGTGTATTCAGTCGTATCTCACCAAACACCCTCACTCGGTGTTAAAACATGCAGTTCCAAGAACTTGGGATCTCGAGATCTCCTATGCCGACGAGCTCGATGAAATGTGGAGCGATGAACTGTGGGACCTAGGTAATGAATTGGATGATCCGTATAAATGGTGGATTTTGAAACCCGGGATGGCTGATCGAGGGATGGGTATCCGGCTTTTTAATAGCAAAGAAGCCCTGCAACGGATTTTCGAATCTTTCGAAGGAGATTCTGATGATGAGGATAATACAACGGATGATACCGCAGTGATAACTTCTCAGCTGCGACACTTTGTAATCCAGGTCATTCTCCAAAGCTTAGCATACGATTTCTTAACTCATCTGGTGTCCCTTAGGAATATCTTTCAACGCCTCTGTTACTCGATCCTCACGAGGTTCCCATCGCAAATACCTATCAAAAATTTTATGATAATTTCCAGGGACACAAAGTTATTTGATCTCTGCTCTCATTCCTCTGGTTATCACAACTCTGTTTCAACAGTTTCATCTGCGAGCATATTGCGTTGCTTCGGGTGCGCTAAAACTTTACCTCTACACCCGCATACTTGCGTTATTCTCGGCCACACCATACGAATCTCCCGCTCCAAAGGACAGCGAGAATGGTCACGCTGAAGTTGACCTGGCTGCCCATCTCACAAACACTTCACTGCAAACGCATCGTGGAGAAGATGGAGTACGATTACTCGATGAGCTGTCAGGGTGTTCTGTCTTATCCCACCTTCACGAAAGTGTCCATTCACAAGAACTTCGTTTTACCAGCAACAATATCGAATGCATCCAAAGACAAATGGCCGATATACTGGCGGAAACTTTCAAGGCTGCAATTGAAATGACGGTTCACTTCCAAGTACGGATGCTTCTTATGCCTGTTCATCATTAATTTATAATTTATCCTGGTTGATAGCCTCTTCCGAACGCTTTCGAGTTGTATGGTGTTGATTTTCTCGTTTCGCATGAGATGGAAGCCTCATCTTCCAACAACGATGCGCGTTTCGGAGTCAAGTTACTCGAAATCAATGCCGAGCCTGCGATCGAGCTGACCGGCCCCAGATTGACGTGGATACTTGAAGATCTCTTCAAAGCGATTGGAAAAGTCTGTATTGGACCATTTTCTGGGCAGATCGATGCCGAGGAGTCAACATGGGAGGTAGGAGAGGTCCGTCACAATTTACACAAGTGTTTGGAACTTGAGATCCGTGGATCAGGGGGCTGGTAAACCAGGCTGGGTTATCTAAATTAAATAATTTTGACAAAGTGGAAAACATACCGTCACGGTAGAGTAACTAGGGTTTGTACTCTGAGTCTCAAGACGGCTTTCGAGGATCATCCTGCAGTTTTAATGCCCCAAATCCATCGGACTGAGACCATTTCTTGATCTTTATAGTATACTTGACACGTACTTAGATCAAGAGAAATAGTATAATTGAGTCTTCGCTAAGCACGGATGATTTCAGTTGGATTTCAGTAATATTTACTGCGATAGCTCCGAAAGTTCCAACTTTTTCCAGGTGTAACTTGCAACTGTACAGTATACTGCAGCATGTCATCTAATGCAGAATCCTCTACGCCTTCCAAAAAACGTTCCAAGTGGGACGAGGATGACCAAGAAGATGAGGCACTCATAGGACGACGCCAGCTTAATGCTAAGCGTCGCGTCAAGGCAAGATCGCAGACTTCGCAATCCACCGACTCAACGCCAATTCGAGTTCCCACCGAACAGACTGCGACCCAACAACATGCCTCAAATCGCCAGCCATATAGTTTTTATGTGCCTCCTCGAACGTGTCACCCCACTATACAGCCTGCACGTTCTGTTTATTGCTATGAAAGACTCAACCAAATCGAGGAAGGTTCTTACGGTGTTGTCTTTCGTGCAAAAGACAAGGAGACAGGCGATATTGTTGCCTTGAAGAAGTTGAAACTCGACGAAGAAAAGCACGGCTTCCCAATCACCGCTCTCCGTGAAATAAATGCCCTCATGTCTTGTCGTCACGAGAATGTTGTGCACATCCGTGAGGTAGTTGTAGGTGATACCCTAACGCAGTAAGTCATATCATGTCACTAGAAAGTACAAACGAGCATTTGACTTGCCCAAGAGTATTTGTTGTCATGGATTTTATTGAGCACGACCTCAAATCCCTTCTTACCGTCATGCCTTCGCCGTTTCTGCAATCCGAGATCAAGACCCTGATGCTTCAGCTGTTATCTGCTATAGCTCATTGCCACTCCAATTGGATCCTTCACCGTGATTTAAAAACAAGCAATCTCTTAATGAATAATCGAGGAACAATAAAAGTTGCCGATTTTGGGCTTGCAAGGAGATATGGCGATCCAGTAGGTGTTGGTGGAATGACACAACTTGTTGTGACGCTATGGTATCGGTATGTCGTCCCCATGTTCTTTGTAAACTCTGCACTTACGCTCCTGTACTAGTGCACCTGAAATATTGCTAGGCGCAGCAACATATTCCACTGCAGTCGATATGTGGTCTGTTGGGTGTATTTTTGCCGAACTCCTTCTCAAAGAACCTCTTTTCCAAGCGAAAGGCGAAATAGAGCTGCTCTCGATGATATTCAAACTTTTAGGTCCACCGTCGCCTTCCCTGTGGCCCGATTACAATAACCTCCCGTTGTCCAAGACCATTAGTCTCCCTTCACCGCAACCACCTCAGTTCCGCCAGCGATTCCACCATATGACGACCGCCGGTATAAATCTTCTGATGTCCATGTTAACATATGATCCAGAACTACGGATTACCGCTGAAGAGGCGCTTCAGCATCCTTATTTCACGTATGACGAGCTGTTCGCTTTTACTCTTTATTTGCCGACCTATAATTATTTACAGAGAATCTCCCTTTCCAAAACATCCAGACCTATTCGGATCATTCCCATCTGCAGCGGCTGGTGAAAAGTGAGTTTAGAGACTTGTGTGTTTTACTGTTGCATCGTCTAACTCATACTCCAACTAATCTCAGACGACGCAAGCCATTCGATAGTCCATCTGCCCCAATGCGTGCGGTCAATGCCAATCTGCTGACTGATAATGACATTGCATAGTACATTCAATTGGATATTAATGTAAGCGTTTTTATTGAGATACATATGGACGATAACAGCTCCGTGAGGTAGAGCAAAAGTCTTAAACAATATCTTCTTTTTCATCATCTGTTACGCTTGTCAGCACTTGACGTAGCTTTTTAAATCGTATCCTCGTGCGTTCCATTTCTCCACACTTGTCATAGTACTCTTTTACCTCCTCGATCGTAAACCGATGTTCCGCTGCGATATCGCGGAGAGCTTGATCAATTACATGTAGACTGACTTGAAGAAGAGTCTCGTGGCTAGGTATCAATTGATTCTGCAACTGATCACCGTTAGGTATCGTGTATGGATCATGTTCACTTGATTGTCATCAGCGTCATCAGCAAACGGTTATACGACGCCTGAAAATAGCTTACTACCTTGATCTCAATCGTTTATTTGGTTCATGGATTTCCTCGCTAGCTTTACGCTTCCCCCATGGCGGAGGAGGCTCGTCACCTACGCGAACAACCCATTCTTCGCTTTCTTCGCCGTCCTCCATTTCTTCTTCAGCTGGACTTCCCCTTATTGGTAAGGCCGATGTAGAAGCATCAAGCGGTCCAGGATGGCTTATCAAATGCCCTACTTGCGATGATATGGCAGCTGGCATTATTATGGGCATGGAATCTTGGCTTGTGCTATCAAACGTGACGATGAAACCTTCATCGGGTCGATTTGGCTCTTCCACATTCTTTCCGCGCTTTTTCCTGACGCGTTTCGGTTTCTCTTCCGCTCTGCGAACGTAGCCATACTGCCCTTTCTCGCCATGAGCAGGTTTCTTCTGATCGACAATCGTTGCTATTATGGCATCAAGACGATGGGAATTTTTTTTATATCTTTCGCGCCAGGATTGCCACGTGTGACGCGTAACCCATGCATACTCGGGATCTCCGGCCTGTGGAAACAAAATGAGGAGTCAGCCCACCGATATAAACACCAAAACTTACCATTTCGCAAAGTTGTTGATAAAGTCGGTTTCCGGTCCGACCACCTGTCTCCTTGTAGGGAATCTTGGTAGCGATCCAGTCACATAAGCGCTCTTCGTCAGCATCTGTAAATTGTGTCCTCCTGAATGAATTTTAAGTATCGGAAAATATTGAAGCTAATAAATCTTTACTTACTCTTCTCCTGGTCGTCTTCCACCGGGATTCTTGTAAACCAAGGGTGTGAAAAGAAGAGCACCTTTTTCCACGCATTTCTTGACCCAGAGATATGATTCTATGTATTTGTCTGGTAGACCTTGAAATGATTTGACGAGGTGTTGAAAGACTTCCGTAGTTGGGTCAGCGAGAATCACGCTTGCTGATTGTGCTGAAGCAGTCGGGTCGCCACCAGAGTGCTATAGCCGAAGTATTAATGCCGAGTTACATGGAACATCGTATCCCTCCCGATATATCCGGGTGGCGACATACCATGATGCGTTGACTGAGGGCTGCCCGAGCATTGACATTTGCGATGCAAGAGTGGATATGCATCTTGATAGGTTCTCCATTGTGGACGAAGATCTGCTTGAGAAGCATACCCGCAATTTTGCATGCTTCCACGTATGTGTAAGGCACGAAGTGCCTCTCGGGTCTATCTGGGCTTGTCCAACAGAGACGAAGGCGTTCTTCTTCCGCAGTGCCTGTCTGGACGAGCACATAGCCCTGCCTGGGCACCTTTCCTTCTACTCGGCCACCGAGAGACTGTAGAAATTCGATCATGACATGCTCGCGAACAGAAAACCGATACTTACGGTGATGGTTTCACATAATTCTGCTTGGATTTCTTGTGCTATGTCCTTTTGTATAAAGAATTTCACGGCGAGGCCGTTGACATCCTGGAAGATAGGCTTTTGGGATAATGAGAGATATTGTGGTTGTGATCCTGATAGAACGAAGGCGTACCATAGCGCAATAAAGATAAGTCTTATTCGCGAACACTCTTCAAGTTAGTCAAGGACTGTCAGCTCCGTAGGCGGTGGAAGATGGGGTTACGAGTAAACCCGTATTTGGGTTAGGGTTATTGTTTGGGCCAAACAAAGCAAAAGCAGACGCCGCCACCACCACAATTCCAAAGTAAAAGTTAAAAACCAAGCTCGCTATATATACTTGGTAGTAGCAGATCAACTATGTGAGTTCTATCTATGAGTAAATAAGCAATGTTATGTATAAAAGATCGTGACATGAACTCCAACGTCCAGACTCAATTCCTGCTTGAGACTCTAAGCAAAAGTTGTTCCAATTCTCGACGTCCTTAAACTTGATCGATTGATCACATGGAAGCCTTCATAGTCCTCAACTCTTTCATCACATCATCCGCATGCACATTTTTGAGAGTATTTTTTCCATCCATAAACTTCCAGAATCGCGTGGGTTTAGCGACCTGAACGTCCACATCGACTCTGGCTTGTGTCAAGGGAACTGTGGCGACCTGAGCCAAGGTATTTGTAGCTCTCTCGGCATTAAGTGGAGATCCAACTTCAAGGCATGTAGCCGTGGATATGTCTTCACACTCGACGCCGAAAAAATTGGCCAGTTTCACAGCGCGACGCTGTTGAGCTCTCATTGACTCCTGTGTAGAGTCTGCAGTAGCTGGGCGTCGGGGCAGCGAACCTGATGGCTGATGTCGGCGCGAATGGGAAGCGGTGGAAGTAGAATTAGACGAACTTTGTGGGTGATTATTCGACATTGACGGCCGTGACGAAGAAACTGACGTAGAAGGACGCGGAGAAGATATTGATGTGGATGGACGCGGGGAAGGCGCAGATGTGGATGGACGTGGCGAGGGGACTGATGTAGACGGCCGTGGTGATGGGACGGAGATTGATGGTCGTGGTGATGAAACAGAGGTAGATGGAAGCGGCGAAGGAGTGGAGGTAGGTACATGGGATTGTGGGATCGACACTGAGCCGAGAGCGTCGCCACGGAAACTGTCTCTTGTATCTGAAAGCGCGTCCATAGAATGGCGTTTCGAGTGCACGGTGATAATAGAAGGTTGACTTTGTGATGGATATCGTGATTTGGCTGAACTTAGAGCCGAAGCTATTTGGTCGCCGTCCCTATCTCTGCCATCAGCCTTGTTGGGTTCAACCAGAGGAACCTCATATGCTGGCTAAAGTTGACAACCAATAAAAAATTGTCTATTATAATTGTGAAATTCTTGAATCCTCACCTGGTTTGTTTTGGACCTGGGACCATCTGGGGCGCCTGATTGTCTGGTCACTAGCAAAGATTTGGGTTCGTGAAACCTAAATTCCGCTGGCCCGCTCGGTATCTCCTTGGATTCTGCACCGTTCCCGTTTCCCAAAGTTGACTCATTTGCATATAAAGATTTACTCCGTTTCAAACCACCCAGATGTCGATGAGGAGATGCTGCGGATTCCGTTGATAAAAGTGTAGTCAGATCGAGGCTACCTCGTCTTTGGTGATGTGGCAAGACTCCATCTCTGGACACAGCGACCAAAGGCATAGGCTTCTTGGTATTACACATGGGAGGCAATACCAGCTCTGGTGGAATATATTCTCCGAGGTGACGGGTGAGTTTCGCCAGTCTAGCTCGCTGAAGTTGCTCTGTTGTCGGATGGTTATATCTCTCTTCTGCAAGATGATCATCAACTTCGTTTGTCTCCATAATGGGCAGGTGGGAACGGGGAGAAACAACGGATTTTCGTGCAGGAATATCCGTTGCCGACAACGACGGTCGAGGTGAGGTGAGAGCTTTGAGCGGATGAAGGCCTGACTGCGTCAGCTGTTGTGGAGCAGAGGATAACAAGGACCTTCTCCGTGAACTGTTTCGAACAAGACGATTTCGTTGCGATGAATTGTTTTGTCTTGCGTGCGGATTAGAATCTGAGACATTGTGATTTTCTATCCCGTCCTCTTTCCCAGGTACTAGAACGGGACTTGCTAGTATCTTGGGCAGCTCACTGAAAACTTGGCTTAGCTTCCGAGTTTTGGCCACTTTAGCTTTCGAACTCCCAGCATTTGGAGAAGGTCGTGCATCTCCGGAAAGTGATCCTCCCTTCAAATGCAATGATGCTGGAAGGATAACAGTACGTGAAGGAATCATCAAAGGCCCTGATGGAGAGTGATGAGGATTGACGTTGGGCATAATTCTTTGTGATTTCAGACAGCGATCATCGAAAATATTTGGTGCGGAGGTCTGATCGATAGAGAGGGGAGATTCGGAAGAGGAAAGTGCAATAGCTGGCAAGCCTTTAGGTTCCATTACAAATTGCTCGAAGAAAACCCCCGCTACCCACAGTGGTGAACTTCAGCGAGGGAGGAGTCAGATGATAGAGAAGCAGTGGGAGTCCGTAAACTTAGTCTGGAAACGTCCACAGGCACGCTGACGCTCGAGTCTTAAAAACTGAAGATTGAAGCTCTTGAAAGGCAGGTACCAGCTGTTCATAGATCTAGAGCAAAAAGCCAAACAAAATGTCAAACTTGAAACATGTACACACGAAATGACTGGATGTCTGGATCCTGTGCCGATTGACGCATTGCAAGCGATATGTGGAACCACGATCATAACATATGGACGGCCGCGGGTAACCGTGACTATCCCTTGGCTTGAAGGGTGATCACCACCTGGGTAAAAACTATAAAAATGACCTGCCAGTGCGAGCACTTCTATTTTACCATTTTCTTACCTCTGGGGTTAATCCGAGTGTGAGTGGGATGCAGAGAATCCTAGACCGATGAGCTTTCCTTGGGTATAAGTATGGGACCAGGCACACGATTCAGCTGTACACCAATCGAGCCAATCGTAGGACATACATACATACTTAAGAGGAACTTGCCATTCTTGTACCTTGGCTTTGACAACCGCCGGGTTACCTTGACTACCATGACACTTGCCATTTCTGGATTCATCCTGATTCATCTCAGCCTTGAGCTGGTTAGGCTTCTACAACACCAGCACTCTGCACGTATATATAAAATGTTCAAACAGTATTACACACCGTGGATAAGTGTATAGAATTGAGGCCTTAATGTAATGTAACGGTATTAACAGGATATATTAGCTGGTCTGAAAGTCTGAAGAGCTTTGTAAGTGGTCGGGCACGTGTGGGTCGGGACCCTCCTCAATATCTTCGTCATGGGCTGGGGCATAACGAAGAGGCTTTCCGCCAAGAATGGCGGACAGTCGAAGGTCAGGTGGCAATTTAATTAACGATACGCGTTTGGCTGCACGAGTCTTGTCCCATTCTTCTGCTTGTTCTTCAATGGATTCTTGTGCTGTATAAAACTTTTCATGAGACGTCCCGTCATCATGCCCAAGGTTAGAACTCATGTCTAAAGAGTTCTGTTTTAAGCGCCCTGGTCTTGAAGGACTTGCGTCCTCCTCCGCAAAGGGATAACACCCTGTTGAACTGTCATCCCCGTCAATCGCAGGGGATTCTGCGACCATCGATACACCGAGGAAATTCGAGATGGCACCTCCGCTGACTGAGGAGGAAGACGAAGGCCGTTGGGTGTCAAAGTCCAAAGCTGAATTAAACGAGTCATCAACGGATGAATCGAGCGCGCTAGCAGGAGGTGATTGTGAGGATGAAGGGGGTAGAGAATGATTTCGAGGAGTATCATGGAAAGAAAAGGTCATGTGTGGCACCTTATCTACACGACGACTCTGAAGCGTTTCTGTAGCTTTCTGCAGAGCGAGTGTTGTCGCTCTCCGAAAACATTTCTCTTCAGCGGCGAGATCGTTCAAAAGGACATTACGATGACAGGTCAATCTGGTAATATCCAGACGAGCTAGAGCAATCTGTTTCGAGATATTTTGCACAGCAGTTTGAAGACGGTCACGAGTGGACTTTTGAAATGGCGTTAATTTTGCCACATTGCGGACAAACCGCATGTCGGAGTCGAGTTGGGAGTAGGCAACAGACAATCGTGTGTCTAGATCGTGAACTCTGGAATGAATGGCAAGCGTTCTGGGGTGGGATAGTGCATTGTCATTCTTGGACATGGGGGCGTGTTGGGATATGTCCAGTTTGCTAGAACTGTTGGAGTGATTTTCATCGGAAAATGACCCGTGAAGACTTCTCCGGGCAGCCTCTAGCTCAGCTTTGACTCGGTCGAATGTAGCTTTGAATTGAGAAGCTCCTTCAACCTCAGGTGCCACAGCAACTTCCATGTTTATATTGTGTTGACTGATTGTTTGTGTGTTCGTATGCGCTAGGGATGAATCTTCGGATCCGCTATCTCCCAGTGGGATATTATGTAGCCCCCGTTGGTCCCAGGAACGAATTTTTGGAGATGCTTGCTGCATCATGAGTTCCAGATCATGGAGGTGTGACGTAGCGGCAGCCATTCCGGTCAATTCCACATCCTTTCCTGACATTGCAAGTGGTCTCATCCGTATAGCCGATGATTTGAAAGCGCTAGCGTAATTCAGACGAGAGATCCACGCATTCAGCTCAATTTCGTCCGATGTTTGAAAAAGGATGTGACGGCCATCAGCTAGGACCAGACGAAAGGTGTTCTTGTGCTATATTTAGTTGTTAACACAGGTAAATTGCTGCCAAAATTTAAATTTGCACTTGCCATTGTATACGATTTATCAAAAACGGCAAGCGCATCCTTGATGGAGAGCACTTCATCAGGTTTGAATAGCGCAGCTGGAATGGGCGGTCTCCTAAGGGTTTCGGATGTTGGTAGTAATGTGGAAGCCCAAGACGGATCGCGGAACAACAAAAGCTGAGATCCAGTGAGGACCACACTAAACGGTTTCCATTTACGGATCACTGGCTTCTTTGCCCCTAACATGTCGTCCTTCCTGTTAAGAAGGGAAACCATTGTGATTTTGATTGTCCAAATCTCTCTCACTGGCGGAACATCTGGAATCGCGCCTACGCCAGCTAATGATGGACTTGGGATACCCCCAACGCTGAGACCGAAGAATGCGGATGGAAGGCGGGAGTTTTCGGCAGAGCTGATTCGAGTAACTATTGCTTTCGCAAATACCTGTAATAGATCTTCAACGTTCCAAGGTCCGCTTGTTCCTTCGTAATCATAGGGATTTTCCGGTGGGATCAGGGGCGCCACCTCGACGCGGAGAGAATCAAGAAGGTCCTGCAACAATGGGGTCAGTAACACCATAGAGATCTCATCAAATGACTTACATGAGTGATTAGATAGTACGGATCGATCTTGGGTGGTCTGCCAAGCAGAGTGCTTCCGCTAGCCGACATAGGACTAGCGAGATTCGCTGATGTAGAAGTCCGTTCAGGGAACAGATGCCCGTTATTATCCAGAGGATCTTCGATGAATATAAAAGGCGCAAAGACAATATTATCGTAGAAACACTGTAACTCAAACTGAGCATCATGTTATTGATAAATGCATTAAATCCCTACATCAAGCACCTCGGGTATAATGCCCGGGAGAGTTGTATTCTTGAGATAATCAGCTTTCGTCATTTTCCGCTTGTTAGACTTGTTAAAGGCATCCGTATGCAACATTATCAAACTAAAAGCCAAGATGTATGGATGATCTAGATATACATTCAACATTTGCGGTCGCAAAATATGAAAATAATTCGCACCGTCTGAAGTGAACAGGTTTGGATTGCATTCAAGATACCTAGCAGCGAATGCCTCCATGACTCTGTCAATCTGCTGAGTTTCTCGCGGTAAACCAATGTCCATCAACATTCTTCGCAAAGCAACGTCAAGTGGATCACCGGCAAATTTGAATTGGAAAATATAGTATTTCAATGCACAGACATGAAAAGATTCTCCGCTGCGTATAGGTCAGCAACAGGGTCGATAAGTCTCAATAATCATTACCTCGAAGCCAAAATGCCAGCGATATCGGCTTTGCCAGCAACAGAACTTAGCCTGTGGACGTAAGCCTCAGGGGACTCGCCTGCTTGAACCTTTGAGATTTCGGGTGGTGTCTCGCCCAGGGATCGACGAGGCGAGGACGTCGAAGGCGAAGAAGTTATATGATTTCCAAAGAATGTGCCGGTTTTAGTGGCTGAAGGCGGGGATGATGCAAATATATTCACGGATAGACGATGCAATAAAGGTGGGTTGGTGGACGATCGTGAGCGAAGCTGTGGCAGATCGCGCAAAGGTGCGGTCTCGTTTCTCAGTTCGCCCCGTGATGAAGACCCAGGAGTCGCGGTAGAAATGGATGAGATTTGCGAAGAAGAGGTGAAGAACGAACGAGAACGAAAACGTGATAGCGGATCAGCAGTATTTGGACGACGTGGTGGAGAGCGAGGTGTAGCACGCGATGATTGATCTGCAGTTGCGGGACGGCGGGGGGAACGTGAAGATGCGATTGAAGATGGAGAGGTTTGTAGTGGACCAGAGGCAGTTTCGATGAGAGGTGGATGTTGCGAACTTCGTTCAGAATGACGTCGGATTAACTGGGGAGAGTGGCGCATATTATGGTGTTGTGTTGAGTTACGACTCATTTCGAAATCGACTTGGAAAGGTGATGTCGGCTGGACTGCTGGGAGGCAAGGCGAAGCTGATGGTACTGCAAGGTGCTGATTCGAACTTACGGACGAATCTGCTTGTCTACGGGACCAGAAGGAAGGCCGGCGAGATAATCCTCTCGTAAGGGATGGAGCATTTTTCTCACTGCCAGATGCAGACCAGTCTACATCTTTTCCCTTGGCACTCGTAATACCAGGGCCTATCGATATTCCGCGAGTCCGGGACAGTTCCACTCTGGAGGGACCATTGCCAGACACAGGCTCCGCTCTAATCGACTGGGAACTTTTCTGACGTCTCACTTCCTGACAGCACAATGAAGATGATGAGATAAAGTTAACTGTGTTTATGTCCGTGGAAAGGGATGCTCGAGGCATGGTATGCGGGATCCCGAGTTGTAGTGCAGCTTGAGCGAGAGCCGCTGTGGATTGGATGGAAGACAATGATGGCTCTGTTCGCAGCGGTTTCGGAGGTGACGCAACGGAAGGCGAAGAAATGTTAGTGTTTTCGCTGCGAGAAGTCTGTCTTTGAACAGCATTGTCACCAATGGGCGGAGAGTCGTGCATTGGAGCGGGAGGAAGGTCCTTGTCCAACATAAGACTCTTGGTTGGTGTAGCTGGCGTAATTACCCCCAATTCATCGGTTGCGTGTGCTATTATATTCTTGCGTGTTATAGATTGAGAAGGCAGGACGCGTCTTGTCCAGTGAGGCAAGGAAAAGAAGTGCTGCACCCCGCTTCCGGCACCAAGAGCGATGGCCAAATTCCCTTGCGTCTTCGTAGCAGGATTTTCCGCTGACCTTGTACGCGTATTGCCATTGAGATGGATAGCAGGACGAATTTCTGGAGCTGGAGAAGTCCTGTTGCCCAAGCCAAGGATACCAACCATTTACTCCGTTCCAAAGCCTAAGCGTTACCGTCGATTGCGCACAAGTGTGGGCTTTGGCAACCCGGGAGGATATTCTGTTATGCTAACAACGCCTTTGGCAAAAATCTGAAAGTAATGAGAGAGAAAGCCTTGAGACTGGCCGTGGGCATCAGTGTCAAGCGCCAAGTTGCGTCAAGTGAATATTGATCATCTTCAATTGGCCGTCGTAAAGGCGGGTACGGTACGTATGAGCTTAGCTAAGCAACACTAATCCTCCCCCAATCCAGATTTTCTCACTTGGAGAACGGCACATCTATTGACCATTGGATCCAAATGGTTCGTCATTCTCAACCCTACAGCAGGACGAGATATATAGAACATTATATTCCTACCATCGTCTGCGCGAGAGACTACACACGAACTGAAGCCCAGAATACTCACGTCATCTAAGTTTTCCGTCTCTGCTCTTTCTCGATATGCTGTCGTTTTTGTTCAAGTTTCGCATGCTGTAATTATTATGCATAAGATGTTTAAGCCACTTGACAGAGTAAAAATCTGGACTGACTTCGGCGGCACGTTTCCTTTCCCCGTGCTTCATCCGTTCGTATAGCTTCCTTTGCTTATTGCTCATCAGCATTTTGTTCATATCCTGTTCCCCGTCATCTTTTGTCTGTGCTTCTGAAGGTTTTGGCTTGGTTTGAGATTTCTTGATTTCTTTTTCGAATTCCGTATAGTCCATGCCAGCAACTTCCGCAGCCAGTTCTACAGCGCGCAGAGCATCAGGGTCGTCAGCGAGGTTGACTCCAGGCCCTAACTCAGCAAGTTCCGGGGTTGGGATATCTTCATCATCCTGCTCGCTATCCATAACATCTTCTTCACCGTCGACAGCATCCTGGTTGGTGGGTCCGATCATAGGATCATAGGCCCCTTCGCGCTCGCCGAATGGTGATAAATGGGGAGGCAAAGTTTTTCCTTGTGCATAATGATCTTCCAGTAAGATCTTTCCCGCATTTATGCAATCAGCAATCCATTGAGGCTGCACGTATTTTCTCCTCAGTCGTCTATCCCGCTCTTCCACGGTTTCGTTTGGCTTCTTTGTTACAGGCCGATCTATAATAACATGTGTGATAGAATCATCTGTTTCTTGGAGTGGTGAACCACTGCCGAGTGATGCAGGCCATCCGATTCGACCACCAAAAGAACGGACAAGGAATTCGAAAATTGCTCTTGATGACTCCCGAGACAGAAAGAAAGCGTATGGCGCAAAAAGTTTCATGGAGGTGGTCTGAGGAATGGATGAAAGTAAATGGAGGGTAGGCAAGGTAGCGACAGCATTTGGTTCAGTGGCAGAAGGTTGAGCAACAAATTCCTCATCGAGTCCACGTGGATCTTCATTTTCATAGTCGACGTCCATATCTGGTTCTGGGTCAACCGCTGCTGAGTTGGCAGCGATATTTTTTATCGTTTGTCTGACTTCTTTGCTGGAAATCGTTTTGACGGAATTTTTTGTCTTTGGCGTTGACAGAGGGACAGTGGATTCCGTTTCTTGGAGACTGAAGGCACCAACACCCGCTCCCGACTCGTCCTTGCTTGTGTCCAACGGGGGTGGATATACCAGTCCAGCATCAGTGTACAATTTAAAGAATGTGAAGCCAAGGAGAGTTTGATACAGCTCCAAAAACGTGAGCATGACACGAACGTCCACGTCAGAAGGTATCTGTGGACGAACCATGAAAAAGAGCGCAATCGAGTGAATAGCAAGACCTGCTTACATTTTGAGTGAACTGATAGGGTACTAGCCATGTAACAGATTGGCCAACGACTTCAGCTTGATAATATATTCCTTTGATGGAAAAGAAAACTTTGCGAAGGGACTGCGAGTGCATTATATATAATTGCCATTCAGCAGCGAGTCGAGCACAATTGGCGATGAGCGATGACGAAACCCGAAGGTTGGAAGGCAATGATGCGAAAAGAAATATCATACAAAGTGCATCATCGATATCACGCACAGCGTCGACGAAAGTTGGATATCTGTGAACATAGTAAACATTTACGCAATTCACAAACGTCTTGTAACGCACCTCTCTTTGATGATATGGTCCAGACGATAAGTGGGCTTGGTCTCTTCCAGATTTTTGGCTATGCTCCATTCACCTCTCCCAAGAGCCCGAGATATTTTCTTCGCAAAAGCTTTGTGTTCTCGCAATTTCTTTAGCACGGGTTCGTGAGCAAGATATGCGATATCTTTGGCATAGTAAAACGACGTTGGTGCTGTCGAACCCTTGTTCGCCTTTTTCTTATTGCGAGGCTCTCGAGGGAATATTCCTGTCGAGATGAGGTCAGTCTTGTGATAAAATATCATCAAATTCTAATCTTACCTTTGAGAATGCATAACCGACGAAAATCAGCCAAGGAACACTGCAGCCTTTTCACAGCAGATGATCGAGTAACATAGGCCTTGGCGGCCCCCGCTTTACCCTTTTGTTTTAAGCGGCCCATAAAGTCTAAAGATGAGCGTAGTGAGGGTTATCTTTGAGATTCACCCGCTCAAAGTCTGCCAATTGCAGGCAAATCACTTTTTGTGTCACTGTTTGGCATCACAAACAAGCCGTTTGCTTGGACTATCTTCTCGCTCAAACCACAACATGAGGTATGACTTGCTTACTGATTGCCCTCTTAATTACTTATTTCAACGCTCCGATCCAGTCAATATGTACATGTCCCAAAATCTGAGCTTGATGAAGCCCAACTACGACAGTTAGAGGAACACGAAATCAGCCAAGGGCCATTGTCCGTCCTGCAACAAGCTGTCCGGAATCATGCACAAGTGTTGATCTCGCTGAGGAACAACAAGAAACTGCTAGCTCGTGTCAAGGCTTTCGACAGACACAGCAATATGGTACGTCCACCTGTCTACCATCGTTGGCCGCTATTTAATCAACGCGTTGTTTCCACAGGTACTCGAAAACGTGAAAGAGGTACATGAACTGTATATCCTCCAGATATATATCCTGATCTTTTATCAGATGTGGACAGAAGTTCCAAAGGGAAAAAACAAGAAGCCTGTCAACAAAGACAGATTCATCAGCAAGATGTTTTTACGGTGAGCTCGCTGTCCCTTTTAACAGTGTCACGTTGTCTGATTTACGCGAATTTGTTTCTTATAGTGGAGACTCCGTAATTCTAAGTGAGTTATAAAAGCTCAAGCATCAATCGCCCTTCTCATTTGTTTAACAGTTCTCCGCAATCAAGCTTGAGGTCGGTTGATAAAATTGGCTTGCACATATGCTGTAAAAAGGTTTACCGTCAGTACCGAAGCGTCTGGCGGTCGACATGTACGCTGCAAATATTGGATCAATCTCTTGCAAAGAAACTGACAACATTGGTGGAATTGAAAACAAGTAGGTCAGTTCCTCCATCGACATTGTTGTGAGAGTAGTATTTCTGTATCTCAAAGTGCGACCCATTATCACTATACGATATTCTGGTGTTTGAACGTCCGAAATGTAGCAAGTTTACAGCCCATCAGCGTTTTACACGATTTCTTTAAGCACGCCTGTGATGAAGATTGGTTCTAGTACTACTTAGTAAATACGTATTGAACTTGGAAGATATGCCAATGGACCATGGTCTGTTCTCCCACGGTCGTAAATCCTTCAATCACAATGCAGAGTGAAGAAGATCAGCTCGTCAGTATACTGCCTATCCATTATTCTGATACTCTCAGTCCCAATATACATATACATCATTTTCCACTCCTATCTCGCCCGTTACAAACCCCTCCATCATCTGCCCTGAGCGGAAAACGCATTCGAGCGCGTATAAAACCCAATACTCGGCGAATAGAAATACATGTGCCATCAGATGCTCGATCCGAAGTTTGGAACAGTGAGAGGAGCAAGGATTTAGGAGCCGCACGTTTAGAAGATGATCGAGAAAAAAATCAGGATGGGGGCAAGGCAAAACAAAAGGAAGGGGAAGAGCCGAGATTAATGGAAGTCAGGATGCGTAGCGAGCGAATCCTCGAGCAGGGTGCCTACATGCTTGGAGTTGTTAGAAATGGCAAGTTATATCGGGTTTGCGCTGTACTTTTCGCTCATGTTATAATCAGGTCATTTGCATTTACAGCCCATAAATGAGATGCATCAGTTCCGGCCAACATTGACATACTTGGATTATATGTCGCGGAAAACCAGAAAGGCACGCGCAGGTGGTGGCTCGGACTCAGACTCAGATGACGGTCCTCCGCCAGATCCGGACGAAGCAGTCATTGCCCCCCAACCAAAGAAAGAGAAAAGGGGTGGAGATGCAAAGGAAGTACAAGTTTCTGCACGAAAGGCTGCAGATGACAAGGCCGGAGCTCTTCAAGGGGGATTGTCGGCAGTGCGTCGAGAAATGCTCCATGCTATCAGGATGGAAGAAGATGAAGCATGGGAAGACATTGACTTTTGCGACGAAGAGGTACAACGATCTGTGCATTCATTCGAGACTTTGGCTGATGTTCGTCTAGACTACTGAAGCGAATGAAGCGTTTGAGGCTGTATTTTCACAAGGAGAAGATGAATTGGTATGCACGACAGAAATCACAGCGTTCCTGAAGGGTATCAAAGGACTATAACACCTCACAAATAGTTTTATTTTATTGTTGTGCATATCCGCGTGCATACCGGGAAACGTAATTTCTCTTCCTTTCAAATCCTCGTCACAGTTTGAGTGTCACATAATTGATCACGAAGGCAGAACGATGATCGAATTCAGGCAAGATATCAACTAATATAAAGCCAATGGGTAAACCGTCCACCTTTCAACGTCTCTTCCTTGGTTCTATCCTCTTCCCCTCATGTCTCACAGCGAAACCGAGTCCGAGTCAGAGTATTTACCACCTACCGCGGCGGAATCTGCTCCAGCGTTTGCTCACAAGCTCTCGTCAGAAATACAGCAAAACACGCACCTGGAAACCAAGCCATGGTCAATCACATTGGCATTGAAACATCTTGAGTCCCTTGATTTTCAGCTTGTACGCAAAGTAAGTTGCCATCCAGCCAAGGTCAAATTTGTCGGTCGCCGAATCTCACGTGATGTCTAGGACGATTCCCTTCACAAGGGCATCCTTTTCGCTTCGAGTGCGATATTAAAATTTCTGGATAGTCTCCTTGCTCTTCGGTTTGATGATGATGAAGGTATTGAACACGCCTTAAAGCAGCTTATCGAACTATGTAGATTTCATCTGGTTAACTCATGTCCGTTATATTCACGCAAGCTTGTTATTCAGGGCATCCCTCATTTCTTTGTCTGTTATTCCAATACCGGCGACTTTTCCACAACATTGCGACTCGGGGCCTCGCAGCAGGAGCTGCTATACACGCTGTAATATGCTGGGTAGATGTGATTCTAGCCAAATTTGGTGTCGTTGCTTCGTTCGTGGCCGGTGGTTTGCAGCCGGTCAGCTCCCAGCGATGCATATCTGTAACTTTACAGCTTCAAAACGAGGATAATCAGCTTCGCGCTGCTGCTCAATTACCAGGTAACATCTCCTTGCACCCGCTTGGACTCGTAGGTTTGAAATATACCACAGATAGGTGGTGCTCAATTACATCGGTCATTTCTTCCAGCTCGGCATCTCCGGCTGCTAAACGTCTTGCTTTACAATTATTACTGGCCCGCTATATTGTTCTACCACAACTGGGAAGCTTTGTCGAGCCTATACAGTTCCTCGAAAGCGAACGGTATAATGTCACCATTCTATCAACACGTATAACTGTCTAAAGGCGAACTATGTCAGGATCAAAACAACAGAATTGTACGCTGCAGTACTCGATTTCCTACAGCATTCCTTTGCGCGGCTATCTACTAGTTGCTCAATCAGTGGCATCACATGGAATGACTTTGTATTTGAAGAGCGGATGACATGCGCCATGGCTCTCTCTTTATTCGCTGTTGGTCTTAACTTTCGAGCTGGACTGTTGCCATTTACAGCTTACCTCCGTTATAAATCTTGATAGGTCACGGATCTACATCGCAAAGATCAGGCAGACACCGAACTACTCCCTCCTTTTCGCCCAGACACTGCAAATCAACTTTTGTGCTTACTACAGTGTGTTATGAATCCCGAGACAACATCGACACCTCATCCTATTGCACCACACGAGAAACTCGATGTCCCTCAAACAATCCTTATCCGATGGGGCAAATTCATCCACTGGAGCTGGACACTTTGGGCCGACCAGCAACACAGAGAGAATGAAGTTATTGTCCACCTTGTTGGTTGCCCATCTTTTTTACCAATGGATCACTGACAGACTGGAAACGCAGACAATTACGTGGCTTCATTGTGGCAGCTCTCAATTGTCCGAGGCAAACGATGAGCAGGCACAAGATTGGAACTTACAACTTATTCCCGTTATACTGGATAACATTGTTCCTGCTATCAGCGTGATGTCAGTGAGTGCCTCCTGATTATGGTGCGGGCTTATTGTAATTGTCCTAGCAAATCTTGAATTGTTGTGAAATCTGGGTATCATCACCATGCAATCAAGCAGGGATCGCAGCTCCCTTGGTCGATGTAGTGCTTAAGACTGCCTGGATTTTTGCACAATTGGCTGAGCTAAATGCAAACAGCGGGATTGTAAACCGTTCACCGGATGTATGCGCCCTTTTCTTGTCAATTTTTGTTTTGACATGCTGTGCCGACGATCACTTTGATGGTGGGTCACCGTCTTCTTATCTTGTCCGAGTCGCATAGACTCAAAAACGCTCCAGTTAGGGAACAAATAATCAGAATCTTGAGTCACACGAGCAAAGAATGTATTCTGAAAGGATTACAGGCCCTTCAAATGAATGATCTACATCATTTCAACACCACTTTCGAGGAAGGTACGTGTCAAATTAGCGCATCATTTTTGGCCTTGTTTTCATGTCTATGTGTAGTACTTCATCGCATGACTAGGTCAGTATCATTGAGCCATTTGATTTCGCAATAACCGTGAATCAACAGCCAACTTCCGTCAAATACTTCCGCCGCTTTTTTGCTTTCCAGACAACTTCTCAATTTCGTCACACTGCTGTGGGCGGCAGGCGCCAATTCTCTTCCCGAAAGCATCTCACCATTTCTGATTGCTGTGGCTCGTACCTTGTCTATCGACCACCTCAAACATTCGAAGAAACCCGTGTTGCTCGACAGTCTCATGAATACTCTTGCGGCATCATATACAACCAAATCTAGTGGTCCGAGCTATCTTGCTCTCCCACTAGATAATAAAATTTTCTGGGAGATGATGATCAACACAGATCGTACTGACCTATTCATTGCATGTGATTATCGATTGTCTGTCAAGTTGTGTTCCACTATTGATACCAACCGTACCAGCGTCTTTCGCCCACACAGTCATCGCAACTTGTCAAATGCACGGATCCCTTATTTGTGTCGAAGTTTGGGACTATCTACGAGATGTGTTGGCACTGATCAACTCTCATTATTTCCTGGGGGATCACGAGCCTCTTGCTTTGATTGTTGCACCGATTATTTGTCATGCCATGATTTGTCTACTCAAGCATGCGGATTCGAATGCCAGTAAGTCGTCAAAAGTATAGTACAAAGCAAAGTTAACTATTTACAGTGAATTTCATTACTTGTTCTCCGTGGACACTTGGTTTGCATGCTATGCTGCAATCCCTTCTTTGCGATGAGCTTCCTGCGTCCTCGGAATATTCTATCATGCTAAGGAGTAGGATGCATTCCATAGGTAATGTTTTGTTACATCAGGTATAGTATTTGTGCTTGTACTTGGAGCACGCACTAAAAAAAGTTCACAGATCAGTTGGAATGGAACAAGTTCTGGACAACCACAGCTAGTGAGTATTTAAACCGAAGATATCCGAACGCACAACTGATACTTGCTCTAGAGCAATCTAGAAATAGAATACCAGCTCATGTTTATCCGAATGGATAGCGTTTCTCGGATTTTGTTTGTGCGTCGAGATATATAACTTTGCACACTATGAATCAAACTTTGGCGTGGAGTGTATCTTTTATATGATCTCATTATGGGACAAACGTTGAGATCAGTCGATCACGACCTTGCAGCTCGATAAGAGCTCGAACCATGCGTGTCTTCTGTAGATTGGAAGGCATCGGTGGGCGAGCAACTTTCGAGATCCACCATATGGCCATGCGGCGTGCTTGTCAAAAACGAGGTTCATCGGAATCATACATTAAGCTTGGTACATACCGATCAAAATCGTACTTAGGTTGCTGTGCGGCGGCAGCTGTAGGCTACGTATGTAGCGTCCCAAGTGATATTAAGTACTTGTTTGACGACTGGGATTTGGCACAATTTGAATGTGGATTGAGTTCCAGTGAAGGACGAGTCGGAGATCATGAGTTTATAGTTTATTATTATTATTATTATTATTATTATTATTATTAGCTTAATAGATGTCGATGATGGTGTAATCACTTGCATTGTCCTGTTCACAAGCATTGGCAACTCACAGACTGAAATTCCGCTTTGCTTTCTTCCACCATCATCGATTGTGGAACACAAAGGTGTATATTATTCTTCAACTAACACGCAACCGAAAGTTGTTGCAGTCCATGTCATCTCCCTTTGCTCATAATTATCGCCGAAGATCTCACTCTGCCTCATCACCATCACCATCTCCCGCTCCTAAATCTACATGGCGACGTGCAATAAAAAGGACCCATTCTTCTCATAGAAACAGCTCTTCCGTCCTAGATCATTCTTTCTCTCGTGTTTGGGACTCTGGCTCGTGGAATAGAGGCAAAAGAGCTCGCAGAGAGGTCTCGGTAGGGACTCAATCTTACACCTTCATATCGTTATTCATCAGAAACCAACATAGCCCTCTTTGAATGACTTCACCGGGGCTTCCTCTCCATTGTATGCTGAAAGTCGAAGCTCGGCGTCGACTTCGTCTGCTCCTCATACACCTGTATTTGCTGCTACTTCTGCCGAATTTCTCCTGTTCCCAAACCGCAACAAAGATCGTGAAGATTCCACCGCTCCTTCGACGAACCCCATCACAACTGGCCACTTTGGCGACGCCGATGACGTCTCGGAGGCTGATCTGGTCCGTTTACGCTCAGACGCCTTTTGGGAACTTCGAAGAAGTGTCGCCGAGAGCGGGGAGGGGTTGATAAGGCGCATGAGGGAATACGAAGATTCTCGCTCTAAATGTGGGGTTTACTCTCGGGCGCGAGGGATTGAGAGGCGCCGCAGAAAGAGGAACTCCCCTAGTGTACCCACCACAAGACCTGTCCGCAGAACCCACTCCTCCGACAGCGATGACGATGACGTTCAAATATTCTCAGGTGATTCATTTGAGCGCATTCCTTGTCCCAAACGAGCGTCCAGCCTGGGAAGAATGGATCCTCGAAATTGCACAGTGTCCAGGAGAGAAGATTCCAGCCCATCCCGTCGATCCACTGTGGAAGTTGGGGATGACTCTATGGATTATATTAATACGGGCGACATATCACCGTCGCGATCAGCCTTCTCATCAGCATCTCCCGCATTTACCTTCTCTGCTTATACCGGATCATCTACTCCCGCATTATCTTATACTTCTTTAAGTTCTCCCGATTTTTCCCTTGCACCTCTCCCTTCATCTCCCATTCAAGTTGGACATAGGGCGGACACACATCTCTACTCGCCAATCACATCTCAAGCATCGTCACCCTTTAATTTCACTTCCAACACATCTTCTCACACAGCATTCATTTCATCATCCGCGTCGCGCACCGAGAAGGCTATCGCTGCTCTCAGCTTGGCAATGGCAAATGGAGCTGGTGGCCTGAGCGACTACGAAGCATTGCATGCATATGAACCCTCTTCTATTTTAGGGGATTCATCGCAAGCCGGAGAGCTTTGGCACTAGGCCTACGCCAAATTAGCCACGCAAATGCCTCTCACCCCGAGCTCCAACCGGGTTCCTCAGCAAACGATTACACTTCCATCTATCATGTGTAAAGTATACATTTGGATAAGTCCCAATCATCGCCCCTTTTCCCCAATCACTTCTCTTGTTATTTCAGCATTCAACCTGTTGGCCTTCTAGCTGTTTGTCTCTTTACACATACACCATCGTCGCCAATTTATGGTTCCAGTGGTTACTTTGATACCAGACTGCCACCTCTTTGTGCACTAAGTATATTTTTATGGCATAGATCAAAGACAACCAGCCCAAACTTGTATATTTCCTATTTACTTACCTGGTGGACAATCTATAACTGCAGTATTGACGTGCGAGACATGCATGAGTGATCCTATTGATTAGTACAGAAGGGGGAATCGTTATGCAACATAATGGGATGCTAATAGATGCTGAATGTATAGTCTGGGATCAGGTAGATGCAGGGTATTTTTCCGCTATCGAGCACGAACAACCAATGAACAAAGGTACTTCCGATAGGACACAAGGTGTTACTGTTTATTGTGATGGAGAGTTGGAAACACCGGCACCTATCAGCAACAATGTTTAAAAACAAGAGAAAGACTGCAATAAGTACGCACTTGCAAAAATGATTCATTTTTCAACTCGAGATCGTTCGGAGTATCTTTACGTAGAAATCGTGGTGAGATTATGCTGTGGAATACACTTCAAAGGTAGGAGGCTCAACAGGCGATTCGTGAATCATTTTGCAGTCGCTTATGATTAACTTGCAGATTCGGAGATTTGGTAACAGATCGCATTTCTGGAATCTGCACAGGTTTGAAAGGTGAATTCGAGTCCTCCGGTTCGTATCCGGATAATGAGGTCGCAGAAGTGGAAGCTGTCTTTCCGCTGTGAGGCATAGAAGCAGGTGCAGATTGAGCACAAGTGGACTGCAACCTAGCACGAAGGTCTTTTATGGTCGATTCCGCAGCTATTCGCTTTGACGTCTCCGCAAGATGGCTAGCTTCAGCTTTCCGGCGAGCTTTCGTCTCCAACTCAAGTGCGAATTTCATGCCTTGATAATCTTCGTGAGCAAATAGGATTTCCAAGCAGAATATAATGGAACAGACTAGAAATGAGCTCCAGGACACCGGGTGGGACATAAAGAGATGGACCCTCGGAACCCAGAGGTATCCAAGGCACATTAACAGCTTCAGAAATATCCAACATTTGAAAGTCTAGAGCCTGATCGCATGGACTAACTGAGTCAAGGAAAGGTGACGTGACTGGATTTATGGGAGATGGTGACGATGTCCCATGATTCTGCACGTCTTCCACTTGACATGGCTGTTGTGGAAGATCTAAAGGGAGGGGATGCGCTGAATTGATCGATATATCTTCGAGTGTTGAAGATATTGGACGAATCTCAACCAAAACTAAATCTTGATCTGCGCCGCAGGCATGAATGAGAAGAATTGTTCTCAATGAAATATCTTACCGTGTAGGCATGTAGATTCATGGTCTTCCTGGGCCTCATTCAGTGGAGCATCAATATCAGCGGGAGATGCGGCAGGTAGACTCGGATATCTCAGCATGGGAGACTCTAAAAGCTGGGGAGGAACGGAAGCTGGTACATTATCCCCAGGGATAGTACCGAATGTACCTGAGGCCTTGTCGCGGATCACGCCATCGTTGTCCTCGATCTGTTGGGTTGATATCGGGCTAGGACTGTCCGGTGGTACCGATTGAGATGGACGAAGTGAAAATGTTGCCTCCTTATTCGCAGTATCTGCACTGGAAGATAAAAATGGGGAGACAGTGGCATTGTCATGCTCTGAATCTCCTAACGGTCGTGTGGTCCCCGATCCCGCTCCTTGAATTTCCTTTGTATTATCACCTTGAAGGGCTCGTAGCTCGAACGACCCTTGTGACAATCGAGACCGAGCCCATTCTTCAATCAACGCTGCCTTGACCTTTGGATCGTCTAGATTGAGCTTCGGTGGCCTGCCTCTGCCCTTTTTCGCAGCCTTGGGCAAAGGTATACTGGATTCTACTCCGACGGTGGATGTCAACGAAGGTTGGCTCATATTCATTGTCATTGACAAGGGGCCTTGATCACCATGATATTCCGGAGCTAAACTGTGATAGACTTCGGGTCGGTTCCTGATATGTAGGTGGTTTTTACTCGCTAATCTTGCAGATGTCCGTGAAGGAAGTACAGAATTGGCAATGAGCTGGGAGCCGGGCAATCCACTCGATGTGCCTCGTCCGCCTCGGCTGCGCGTCATGGCAGCAGACAGTCTTTTTAGGGATGCGAATGTGTTAGGGGGAGGGTTGGAAACGGCGCGCTTTCGCTTCTTCTTCAGTGGACTGGTGGTAGATTGCTCGTGAAGTGAGGCTAATTGACTGGTATCAGACATCGTAGAGGGCAAGAAAGGTTGTGCTTTTCTCGTGGCATTAGCTTGTATCTGTCAGACGAAGGCAAAAGTGCAATTACTGGACGAAATGATTAGGGATGTACTCCTCGACAAACCCGCGTCATTTGGTGGATCAATTACTGAACGAGCTAAGAAATCTAAAGTGTCAGAAATGCACCCCAAACGAGTGCACTTAACCAGAAATCGCACCTCGTTTCCTGTTTGGGGGGAGGTGTTCTTGCGCCCACAACATAGGTCAGAATGCAGAATAAATTTCAAACATTATCTTCTTGCTTACCCATGATAAGTATCTCCTTGTTCTCCGTGTCAATAATAGGTGTATGAGATTGAAGTGTTCATGGGTAAAGTGCGAGGTGGCTTGTTTCTGTATTTATGTAAAGGGCAAATAACCGATCAATCGGCGACAGTTGTCATTGAGCTATGTACTTAGAGCAGCTTAGAGCTCAAGTACTTATTACTAGGAGGATTAAAAGAACTGCAATTGAACTCCGGAAACGTCTTCAAGTCAGATAAGATGCTACAGCATAGGTATATAAGTTATACTAAATTTAAACACGCCAACTACCAAACAGAATGTATAGAGTATAGATTACTACAAAGCAGAGCCTAATACTTTGATGGCAAGGGCACGTAGTATCTGACGGTCGTATAATCAGCCATATACACATAATGATGAAGTTTAAAGTTACCTCTGCCTTCTGATTGCCCCCGAGTTCAGAAAAGACAGCGGCCACACTCTTGCCTTTGGCGTCTCTAATTGCACCAAGACGGTTTCCTGCATAGGCTCCAACCATAAGACCAGGTATGTTCGCGACAATGAAACCTACACCTGAAACATAAAGCAATTAGATATTATCAAGAACAAGTCTAATCTGAACTGCACAAACCTCCTCCACAGACGGCTCCAAGGTACGACCACCACGGAGCATGACGCTCGACTTCAGGACGAAGAAGCTGCGATGATGTCAATTAGATATGGTGGTGAATGATATATTGAATACCTCCTCAAACACATCCGCAAATACTCCTTCTGGGTCAGGTCTTTGAGGACCAGGTGTACCTGTACCTGTACCTGTACCTGTACCCGCTCCCGATGCTCCTGTAAACATGCCAGCGAACTGCGAAAAGAAGTTTCGGGAGGCTCCTGGATCATTGCTCTTGCTATCGTAGGATTTGGACGCATAAAGAGCGTCGTATTCTTTCCGCCGCGCCGGGTCGGAGAGTACATAATATGCATCTGCAACAACCTTGATACGATATTCATATCAGTTTAATATTTCCCATAAAAAGTAGAAACGAACCTGAAATTTCTCCGTTGTAGCTGCCTTCTCCGCTGGGGTAGCTTTGGTCAATCTATCCGGATGCGTCCTGCAAAACTGTAATGATGAAAGAGAGTAGTGGTAGCTTGACACTGTATATACCTCAACGATTCCTTTTTGTAGGCCTGCCTGATTTCTTCTAAACTGGCGGTTTTTGCCACCCCGAGAAGAGAATAATAATCGGGAAAGTTAGACATGATGGCACAAAGCAGAGGTTGTACAGAACCATGGAGTTTGGCAACATTCAATGGCAGTGTGTAGCTACGTCACACGCCGTGACCTTATATCACGTGTATCCTGACTGACATGTCTCACAGGCCTTGTCGTATTGGTACAAATCGTAGGTATAAGATATGTACTGGAAAGCGAAATAAACAGGTCTTACAGCTAATCTCGGATTGATCTGCATCACAAGGACTTACAGATGTCCAATATTGATACCTATCCAGCCCCCTGTGCTGGTGATTCAGGTCCATATGGTCCATAACGATTATCATACGACCTCAATATTATTGGCGGCGGTCTGGGACGTTCAAACGCACTTGGCGCTTGGTCACCTTTGCCGTCCTGCGGCGGTGGTTTTGGAGGACTTATTTCCCTGGCAAGTCGCGGTCTCGGTGGAAGTCCCAAGATTCCCTTACTTGGCTTGGGCTTGCTTACTGATGGTATGTGTGGTTCAGCGGGAGGAGAAAGTGTGAGTGATGGAAATACGGCGGGGTTCAAATTTCGTAGTGTTGCCGGTGGGTCCATGTCTGGCACGGTATTGACCGACGACAATTTGGAGTTGATAGAGAGTGGGGATAGCTTGTATTTCGCTGGGTTAGAAGGCAATCCGGTTAGCCTCGATCGTGGAACGAGGGGTGCGATATTGGCAGCGGGGACTTGCAAATTTGGGTAACTTGGACCAGATGAGCTACCATCGATGATGGTGGCTAGATTGATTACGGTGTCAGATGTTTCCCATGGCTTTTCGAGCGTTCCCTTTGAGTGACCACCGGGGGTCGTCAAATCTTTAAATGCGAGTTAGAATGTATCCATGATTTGTGAAATTCAACAACCAACCTCCAATAAAAGATGTAATTTCGTATTGCGTGCCCCCGGAGTTGAATCGCGGAGAGCGCCCAGCAGCAGCCGCCAACGATTCATTATCCCCTCTATAAGGCGAATCCGGCATAGTTTGAGAGTGAGGTGATCTCGGAATGTCATCAAGAACGACAGGCATTCGCGGTGGTAGCAATTCATTTATCTTGACGTCCGTTACAAGCGCTAATCGCGCACGTCGATCCTCTCGCATACGCAAACTCGATGGAGGAAGCGGTGATGGTAAAGCAGGCAATGGAGATGTCACCCAAGGGGGCTCTGGGAAATGGCTCAAGGAAAAGTCTGATAACGCCGCAGTCGAGGAAGAAAATCGCGTCTTCTCCGAAAACTCGGCATCGGAACTCTTTTCAGATGAAGCATTGGTTGGAGAACCATGTGGAGAAAACAGCCGCAGCGCCGCTATACTTTTGTCCAGTTCGCTCTGCTGCCGCATCAATTCCTCGAAAGATACGCTCGATTGCTGGGAAGACTGGTTACCCTGCCAAAATGGACGGCGCCGAATGCCATCCAGACCGTATATCGGCGATTCTTGCGCTTGGGGATCTGGTGGAGCTGTCATTATGACAGCATGATCACTGTCCCTATCATAACGAGGACAAGAAGACGAAGACACCCCAGGTGCACCAAGATCTCTTGTTTGCAATCGCGGTATCCCCAGTCTCAGGAGTTGACTGCCACCCGGGGAATCTTCAGGCGTTCGTGTGGAAGTCCAATGGGTGTGGCCATCCATTGGGGACAACGGAGGTGCCGCCGCACTTACAATGTCCTTCCAATCCTTGATAGATTCCGTGTTGTCGGGGACCTCCCGGTTCATTCCATGATGCCGAGTATCGATGGGTTCCAATGCACCTTTCTCCGCTTCGCCTTGGTCCCAGAGTCTTATTCTATCCTCTTCCGGAATAGATCGACTCTTTGAAAATCTGCCAGATACCCATGAGGTTACCCGCGCAGATGCTCGGATAGAACGACGAATAGCTTCAGTGCTAGCATTTTTTCCCGCGGAAGGGAATATCATTGAAATGCTTGGGGTTGGAACGATGGGCGGTGATAGTCTAAAAGTGGATTCGGGCGAAGGCCTAGGGAGTGAAGGTTTTTCTGAAAGCGGCGACCGCGACCGTTGCGCGCTGAGATCTTGGCCGAATTTTTTGAGATTGAGCACCATGATAAAAACCACCAAAATATAGAGCTCCACCCCTTGTAAAAACCGTCCTAACGTGGATTCCGTGAAGGCGACTGTAGTTATGTAAATAGGTTTTTTGACCAGCATTCTAGAATTACTCACAGCATAAGAGATTGCCAATGGCGACGCCAATATTAATGAGCAGTGCAAAAATCGGAGTGGCGTATTCACGAAACGTATATAGACGAGGTACTGCCGGCGAAATGATAGTATTCAAGAGCAGTTTAAGGACTAGCATCACGGAGACGACGAGTTCAAGTGCGGTATCTGCTGCATATATGGGGCTATAGTGATGGAAACGATCGACAATTCGCCATACGATCTGTAATCCAGTGATGGCGAAGGCGGAAAACAACAAACCGTATTTAAGAAGTTGGCCGGAAAAGCCCCATCGGTCCCAACTTCCACTATGTGATTCGTCGTTAGGTTCAAGAATCAGGAAATTTGTCCAACTTCCTTCGGCCAAAGCAAATGGTTTTGACTCCTTCTGTGGCGGTTCTGCAACAAATAACCAGTAAAATACAAAGCGGAGACCGAGGGCGACTGCAAGGATTATCTCCCTTGCAGTGATGAGTGGGTGGGTAATAGACTCTTGTTGAAGACCATCTAGCCCACGATCAATTAATTGGCTAAGATCTAATATTGAAGCGACGAAGGCGAGAAACGCAGACGAATACAGAACAAGTGCAGTGCTGCGTATAGTCAGAGTCATCCCAGTTGAAGGTGGAATAATCATGCGCACAGGGTAAATCGTTTAATGGCAACGAAGAGTATAGACACTCCGAATGCCAACACTCCAAGGGATATAAACGGAATGTCGGAGAATACGAGGGCGACCTAGACAGGCTCAATGTCCGCTGCATATGCATGGGTGATCATCACCACTTACCTCACAGTTTTCGCTCCAAGTAAGGGAAGGTGAAAAGGTGTACCAACTGGTCACCCCGGAACACAAGGAAGTCGAGGTTAAGGGGATAGTTGAGGTCGTAGCCATCCCAGAGTTCACTCGTGCGTGGTAAATGAATGATATAAAGTCAGGCGTCGCCTATGCATAGAAATTGGGGAGGCAAGCCTCGCCGTAAACTGTCGATATCCAGCGAACTCGGGGGTTAAAATCGAAGATGATGAAAGTGAGGATGTCTGTGCAGGGGAACAGGAAAGACAGCAAATGTGGGAGATCTAGCTGGCGGTGCACGACTCCGCACAGACCCGGGCACTGATAGATATCAGTACAACCAAAACAAGGCTACAAACCTCCAAGGAGGGCAAGAAAAGCAGAGTGCACAACGACGAGTGCGCTGCTAGTTTTTCTGCACCGGCATAAGGGAAGAGAGCAAGAAGAAAACTGAAGGAGGATCGGAGGAATTTAATTTAATTTCACAGAGTGGGAGTTGTAAATCAGATTGACGGAACACAAGAAATGCTTAACGACGGCATAGATTATTGCGACAACTTGGAGCGGTGACCGGCCAACCACTGCCACTGGCAGCAGATTTAAACACCAGGTCGTGTGAGATGCTGAATCTATATGATTGCCATATATAGATCTGTGAAAATTGAACACATACTTGATCGGGAAATGCCGTGCAGCCGATCGACAAAAAACATTCTGGACCACCAGATCTGTAAACCAGATTATATTTGAGCAGTTTCCAAACACAAGTATGTAGCAACGATTGTGGAGAAAAAAGACACAAGGCTAGATATATGCAATGTCATTGTCCGTCGTCCAGAAAAATACCATGCCAACCAAACCCTCCTTTGCCATCTTACAATTATGATCCGAATGATCCACCCCCACCCGTCATCTGCCTCACAAGGAACATCCCTCTGCCCTCATCTACACTCTTCCCGCTCCTCATACCGATAACGCTTTTCGGCCGTGGCCTTATGACCCCCGGTGGATTTCCTAGTTGCTTCGTTGGACTGCTAGAAAGCTGCCTCGTAGGACTGAGTCCTCCACCAGTCAATTGTCTGACCATCCCTCCATCTACACCGCGAAGTCCTGTGAATTGTCTCGCTATTGTTGTCGTCCCCGTAAATTGAGGCACAATACTTCGTGAACCAGCGCTGCGGCCTGTGAAAGACGGTGCCAATGGCTTCACAGGCGAATCCGTTTGCAAATTTCGAGTACCAGTAGGTAAAAGAAGCTAGGATGAATAGTTTATCCCATCGGTTATCATTATCCTTCACATGATATCATGGATATAACTCACCAAACATTCTCTGCACCAAACGCCTCCATCCTTGTCCCTTTTAGCAGCAGAATCAAGTCGCTTCCCGCATCCAGGCTGTCCTTTATCACGCCGGCCCTTATTAATCCCCTTTCCACCACATACCAAGCACGTCGCATGCCACTTTGACCCTTGTGGTCCGGGAACAACACCCATCTCCATTGGGGAAACAGATTTGTGACAACCTGGGCATGCTGTAGAACTTCCGAAACGAGGAAAAGGCGTTGATACAGTAGGGGGTGGTCGCTCATATCGAGAAGAAGAGTAGGGACTATTATGGGTAGCCAGAGTAGGAGACGGTGTCGCGCCGACTGCCGGTGTGTTGGTAATTGAACTGAAAGGTGGCAATGATACTGGCGAAAATGCAGGCGTGATAGGACTGGAGATTGCTGTAGATTTGATACCAATTCTTTCCGGTGGTGCGCACTTTGTAGGTTTGTCAGCTGCAAATATGGACCATAATCATCGAAGTTGGCGCATACCTCAATATGGCAAGCCCCGCCTTCACCCCGCACAAAAACAGCTTGCCCCGAACTTGTCTCCTTGAAAGGTCCATCGCACATCGTACACCTGAAACATTCGGTGTGATATGTTTTTGGGGGTCCCAAAGCAGCCGGTTCAGGAACAGTAACAAACCGACCCCCTGCCTTGTTCGTGAATAAAGAACCTCCGCATTTAGCACACAGAGAACCGGGGGAGAGTGTTGCAGCAGGGATCGAGATTTTGCCAAGCTTCGGCGTTTTGGGAGGGGACGCCTTGATGTATGTAGATCCGCTGCTACTCAGCTCTGCAGAATCCAAGTCGTCGGTAATCTCTTCGCGCAGGAAACTCTTATGGCCACTGTTGAAGATGTCGTTGGCATGCGTTTGCGGGCTATTAAAGGGAGGAGAGGAAGGCCCTGAGGACTGGGTAGTGGTGTCCGAAAAATCTGACATCAGATCTGGCGTCGAAGGAATCCAAGACAATCTGTCACGGGGAGATCCTAGACTAGAGGTACTCATACTATGTCTCAGGCGGGGTGATGCACTGAGACGTTTTGAGACTGGTATTCTTGAAGGAACGGGCGGCTTAACTGGCGGGGTCTGCAGCAGAGATGTTGACGGAGGAGATGAGGCCGTGGACGAGGAAGCATATAATTCAACTTGTGAAGGAGACGATGAAGACTGTCGGATAAATCGTCTTTTCATCTCCTCGATCGCGTCCGTTGGAGGTTTCGCAGGGGGTGAGCTTTCAATTGCCTGAGGAAACGTGAGATTCACAAGTGCCTCGCGGTCTCCAGTCCTATGTCGCTGGAGTAGATTAGGACTGTGATGTGCAGTGCTCGCTTCAGATCGAGGCGTGGCTGGTGTGTTGAAATCAAGAATGCTCCTGGTTCGTTGGCGTGCGTGGTGCACCAAAGGACTGACCTCGTGATTTGCTACATCACTAGGTAGACTGCGAAGCGATGGTGAGTCCTTGGTAGGAGTTCGATTAAGCACAGCGTTTAATCTCTGAGTTAGCTCCTCCAAGACAGGACTGCTTTCCCTGGTCTGTGTATTTGTAACCCTTTGTTCGATTCCCTCGCAACGATTATCCTCCCCGCTGACCGGGACATTTCTGAAGCGATTTAGCTTGCCTTTATCTGAGTCTGGTGAATCGTAGTTCTTACGGGGGGTCCTGTCCCGTTTCAGACAACTATCAAAACAATCCGCGCACGAGGGGCGACCGACAAGATCTACCATGGGGGTGTCTCCTATGTGTTTTCCGCATCCTTCACAGCGGAAGCAGCGCTTATGCCAAACACGTCCAGATGTCTCCACAAATCCGCCCTCACTTTTGAGAATAAGGACCGGACGATAGCACGTGGGGCAATCGCCTTTCGAACCACCGTTGATTACGAAACAGGATCGACAAAGGAAACGGTCTTTGAGAGATGAGTTAGACACTGTTGGATCGGGGTAAATGGTTGCGTCTGGAGGGAATTCAGTGGAGCAAATAGCACAACGATAGCTGGCAAGAGATTCCTTGGGTTGAAGAACTGATCCATATGCTTTAGAGAGCTCGGGTGCATAGGGTGAAGGCAGAATGCCCATGGCGCTGGGAGACGAAGGAGGCTCGTCATCAATAAGAGAGGTTGAATGCTTTAGTGGAGACGGCGGTCTGGTTGTAGCTGATACAATATGCGCAGAGACACGGTTAGAAAGAGAAGTTGATGGACGATGTTGAGATGAAGCTGTTGAATTTGGACGTGGAAAGCGTTTCGCGACTGGGGGATAAATTGCAGTATCTTGACAGTCGTTCGGCAATGAGTCGAACTCTGGTGGGCCACGACTGTGTGGTCGAGTTGAAGATTTTTCTCTGGCAACATAAGTTTGGGACCATTTGTCTACCTCAGTGCCCTTGGATGATGAAGTCCACTGTATAACGGGGGCTTGGATGCCACTTGAGAGAATGATGCCAGTTGTGAAAAGGTAGATACGGACCTACCGCTGTTCCCCCGCATTTGCAGCGTGCACCAGAGACGATATCACCGCATCTTCGACAAAAACCCATCGATGCTGCAAAGATTCTCTGTGAATCTGAGTTTCGTTCTGCAGGAAGAGATGCGAATAAGGCTGGAGCTCAAATGAACTTGAAGTTGAACCACTACAACAATTTCCTTTTTAGATCATCAAGTCCACCATTTGTCCACCATGACATGGGACCTTAACCGTAGCATCTTCCAGTGATTTGCAATGTATTGTCCAGCATTTGCGCATCGTGGCACTGTTCGCCGTTGGTATCGAAGGTTTGCCCGCCACGCTTGTGCCTTGAGCAGACACATTCCGATGATCTCGAGGTACCGGTAGAAGCCCGTTAGCTGCTACCAGAAAATATAAAGGTACTCGTAATCGAGCCTTCAAGCTATCTGATACTATGGCTCGCAAATTTATCTTCTCACTCTTCGCTTTACTGCCCGCAATCACTCCTCAGGCCCTGATATTCGTACGAGCGGACTGTCCCGCTGCCAGTCCAATCTCTCTGTGTTGCACGACCCTACAGCCATATAGTAGCAACTCATATGTCTGGGAGAATATCTGCGGATTCTCAGCGGACGCTAGCACTCCTATTGGATCAATGTGTAGTTCTACGTCATCTTGGTAGGTGAAAGCAATGGATGATCAGAAAATTATTTGACCCTCAACCTAAAGCACCGTCTATACCTTGTGTTGCACAAGCAGTTTCGGTAAGCTCACAATAAAATCGCCATTGCAGATATTATCAAAAGATTGGTTTAACGCAGTCGTTCATTAGAGTGCCAGTCAGGTGTAGATGGTCCGATTGGGATCAATTGTACAACGAACTGAACACCATGTTTGTCGCTGCGAGAGTTCGTTCATCTATCCTCACAGCTTTATATCACAGCTTACATGGATCAAAATGTAAGACATGAGTGTTTGCAATGCAATGTCATATAACCCTCATACATGAACAAACTGGAAATACGTATCGTTGGTGGATCGTCCAAGGAATTTGAAAGCGGTAGATAGGCGATAAATTGTGATTTCCATAGTATAAATGCTTATAAAATCAGAGTTTAGCGGATGTCACTGGTTGCCAATCCACCCGCTCAATCTAGAATAGAAACCAGTCAATGCTTGAAATCTTGAGCGTTGATGCGCGACTCACCATTTCTGGGACAAGTTCTCCGATCGTACGCACCCCGAGGGATTCCATACCAAATCGGATCTCTCTCTGGAGGATGCGGACCATGTGTACTACTCCGGCCTCACCATAGGCCTATCGCACATGTAAGTAAAAGGTACCGAAAGCGGTCAGTCCTGGATTAAGCTTACACTTTGAGCATAAAGGAAAGCCCGACCCATCCCGACGGCCTTTGCTCCTAGACAGAGTGCCTTCAAGACATCTGTAGTGGTGTGTCAAGTGGATGAAATATGTAACTGTTATTGATACGTGCCTGTCCCGCGTCGTATTGCACCATCGATGTAGACTATGATTGCCATTGAGATTTTGCTGTCAAGTGCGATATTTCGAACACACCTTCGGTCTTCTCAAATACATCTGGTCGTTGTTGTCGGATTTTATACAACACTTCGATAGGTGGCAGCGCACTGTACAATATAAGCGCAGAGCGAATGCTACAAAGGATTTCGCTTACTATTCCAATTGACGACCTATTAATCCTGCTAGTTAGAAAATAGCATACAAACCAAAAAATGATGCTGCATACCGCCATGGTTGGTTAAAACAATTCCCTCAACACCAGCTTCAACAGCGAGAACCGCGTCCTTGGTTATGCTTATCATCTGAAATTCCACAGGAGAATTGTATTATACATACCGCGACACATTGAACACCTATACTGACAAGTCAATACAATGGCTTGCACGACGTGCGAATTAAACTGACCTTTAATTACAATCGGTAATTTCGTAACACTTCGTATCCATGGAATTGTCTATTTGCAATTGTTAAACAAAGATAATATGGGTGATAGCCAAATTTTCTTGCCCGCTCCCAAGTCATATCTACATCGTTGTTAAGGATGAGACCACCTGCCGTCGCAAGCAAATCTGTCTCGCCTTCCTCTGCGCTAGTTTGGCTTTCGGCACTGAGACCTCTTTTTTCGAAGTCTTCGAGATAATGAGGGGCCCGAGTATCGAGTTCACGATTGGCAGGGATTAAAGCATCGACAGTCAAGAATATTGCCTTGTATCCCAAGGATTCCACTTCGCGAATACGTCTTGCAGCTGTCTCGTCATTACGATGCTTGTACAGCTGGAAAAAGATAGGCTGATCAGGAGGGCCACGGGCTGCTGCGATTTGACCGTAGGAGAGAGACGCGTTTGTGGAAACCATTTGCAGGATACCAGTTTTGTAAGCCCCCCGGGCGAGGTTGGCTTCGCCCAGAGGATGACCCAAGCGAGCTAGTGCTGCACCACTGATGTAAACTGGAATGGATGTTTTATATCCCAGAATAGTTGAGGAAGTATCGCATCCGGATACTGCCTTCATTACCCGAGGGTGGAAAAAGAAGCGGCCAAATGCTCGCGCATTCTCGATGTGCGCTGGCTTTTGCATTCAGCAACAGAATGTTGGTAGAGACGCATTGATACTGACTTATACCATCGTCTGCAGCAGATGCGTAGTAGGCATAAGCCTTGTAAGGAAGAAGTTTCTTGGCAGTTTCCTAGACAACAAGAAAGTGAGAAAAACTTCGAGTTATCATCCTGCAACACGAACTTCGATATCCTGAACATTAATCATTCTTCTGAGAGGTGGCCTGTTTTTGACAGCCTCTTCAACACGCAGCTCATCCTGAGTGGGAACTTTGTTCTTTCCTATTTCTTTGAGCTCGCGAATTCCCTGTTCGTTCAGACTTCCAAGATGTCCTTCTAGGGGAATGTTCTTGTCCAGAGCATCTGAAGGGTGTATGGGCACATAGGCTTCCGTCGCGTCACCACCGGCATATCGTAGGATGACTTGTGCGCCACCTGGATGATCCTATACATGTAGTGGGTCACTCATTTCATGCACAGGTGTGTTAACACTCACGAATAAGAAACCAGTCACATCATACACCTTGTTTCTGATGATGACCCAACACGACCTGTACGTTTTGTCAACTAAAGCTGAAACTCTATGGAAGGGCGAGGATTACTGCGTCGTATTGTGCTTTGAAACCTCTGCCAAGCTGAACGATGCCATGTTTAGTCGACGATAATGTCGAGGAAGAAAATGCGGAGAAACGGCTTCCCCTTTGATCGTCTAGATACATTTATAGGCGAGCGGACTATCGGTCCGGCTGGATTACACCATGTCTTGTAAGTTAACATTCTTCGGTTCACACAGGTTGACGAAAGAGAGGTCAGCTGTTTGCACAATGTCATTTAAGCTGCCAAAAGATATGTAAATGGACCATACCACCGCCAGTGGATGATTCTGATGCGTTGGTACCACCAAGGTGGCATATCAAACCATATGCTAGGGTTAGGTTTAGCGCTCAAGACTGCCATCACGTGGTTGTGGTCACTGTCGCGTTGTTTGGATTAATTTGGTCTTTATTGTGTTGCACTTGAACCACGACGTCAACGCTCGGCACTTACTTACTACACTCAACCTCGAAAGCATATTATGAGTCCAATTCCCGCTCGGGAAACCCTTCAAGGGATGAAACGAGTAGATATACAGAGATTGTGCAAAGTTAGTATTGCCCAAAGTTGATGTACCAGTCCGGTTTCCTAATATTCTCACCAGGATTATGGCGTAAAGGCCAATCTCAAGACCGAAGCTTTAATTGATCTGCTTTTGGACGCCTCACAGTAACGTACCACTCAATTGCAAAGACATACGAATCGCTAATGGATCAAGCAGACCGCATCCTCCGAAGCATATATTCATCCAACCTCCCCAACGATCTACATCAACTAGAGTAACCAGTCTTCCTGGGAGCCGGCCGAGGGGAAGATCCAACGGATCCGTTATTATTCATGACACCGATGATGATGAAGACCCGCAAGTCGACGAACATGCCGAGCAACAATTAGTTGAAGAGAAGCCTCCACCCTTGCCTGCTGCCCAACTGTCTCGCACAAAAAAGGCAAAAGATACGCAGTATAGATTGGGTGTAGGTAGACCAGCATTAGCAGGGGGAAGCGGCGCTCGCGCTGTCACCAAATCTGTCAATGTCTCGAGAGGGGCCGTCAAGCGAGTGAGACCAAGCAGGAGCACCAAAGCACAGGAAGCCACGATCGCAGAAGAAGGTGGAATCCACTACCTATCTGGATGATCCTCGACTAATAATATCGATTCAGAACCAGAAGCAAATACCCCTGTCCAGACATCCACTCGTGAGCCTCCTTCTCGTTTTCACACATTGGAATGTACTACGCAGCTAATTCACGCCTATCAAATGCAGTAGAAGAAGGGTGCACATCATCAACGTCCCGACAAGCTCCTGAGGACCCCATAACATCCACAAATCAAATCAGTAATGCTATTTCGGACAGAGTAGGTCAACCCACTGACCGTTTCAAACGCAGCCTGCTAAAGAATTCATCTAGCTTTCACCCATACATAATGATCTGAGAGATCAAAAATCAGAGCTTCAAGACCTTAAAAACAAGGTCGCCAGCATCGTCGAGTCATTTGAGACCAAGATTCGTGAACTTACGGCTGAGATCGCCAGTCTCCGTCACAAAGTCTCCAACGTTGATAATACGGAAACACAAGCGTCAATCAACAGTGCGAGTGATTTTATTGGTTCTATGCAGGTCCCGCCTTCAACTCCAAAACGTGTTCAAAGTCTACGGAGAACCTCAAACCCCAGGTATGGATGTCGAAACCGGCTCGCTTTTGCCAATGATTTACTTTACAATTCCAGTGACGTTATGGTTGAAATGAAAGATTCGACGAGTGCATTATTGGAACCAGAAAGAAATTTAATTTTTGAAGGTCAAAACGGTGGGATTGAAGACGAAGGCCATATCACCACTCTCCTGCCTGGTTTTCCTGCAACAATTTTGGGGAAGCGCTCACGGGATTCAGCGGCCAGCAATATTACTGGGATCTTCGAAGTGGAGCAAGGGGATGACATTGCTGAGAAGGAACTAGAAACACGCATTGCGAGGCCAGCTCATAAGCGTGCCAAATTGCTG
Source organism: Hygrophoropsis aurantiaca (assembly GCA_021014935.1). Classification (NCBI taxonomy): domain Eukaryota; kingdom Fungi; phylum Basidiomycota; class Agaricomycetes; order Boletales; family Hygrophoropsidaceae; genus Hygrophoropsis; species Hygrophoropsis aurantiaca. The sequence goes on from MU267601.1 coordinate 198,447, forward strand.
AGCGAACCTGATGGTATCGAAGAGATGGACCGAGGGGAAGGCTCATCGAATACTCTTCTAGGTCCTTCTAAAGATGAATCAACTCACGATGATCAACAATCGATGCCAGCACGCTTGCCGAATTTTACGATTTTCAGTGGTCCGGATGAACATTCAACAAGTTTTATCGACCCTCCACCTCCTACAACATCGCTGCCTGATTTTTATGGACCTCCGTCTCCGCCCATGATGAGTGCACCAGCTACTAGTACGGCTAACGCCTCCGAAAACCAGCATCCATTTACCTTCTCTTTTCTTCCAATTTCATCCACGCCGGCTCATAACGTATATCCTTTATCCATGGGTAGTTTTCCGGTTCCTGAGCCTCCTACCTCACCTTCACCAGCAAATAATGTGGAGCGACCAGGAAGTCGGCACTCACATTCCTACAATCCTTTCGGCGTTCCTCGCTCGGGATCAGAGTCAAGCACTAGAGTAGTATCGGGAGGGTCTGGTTCGGCCGGCCAAGCTGAAGCAAGCGGATCTGGTGAAGCCAATTTGGCCTCTCTTGGTCGAGGGCGTCCACCTCAAAGAGAACCGTCAAGCAATGAAGTAGCTAGCGGCCTTGGCCTCACAGCCATCAGAACCGGAGCAGCAGAATCCAGCCCTGATGCGGCCCCCGCAAAGCGTACAATGTATGGAACCGAGTTAGAAGATGATACCCGGTTTGGAGATTTCGGCGTGGAAGGTGTCGCTTCTGGTTTCTGGGCTGGAGGGCGGTTTTAATATCT